>CABHPH010123576.1:0-10068 GCA_902168325.1 Peromyscus nudipes
CACGCACGCACGCACGCACGCACACATAGACACACAGAACAGGCCTTAGGTCCACACCAATCTGTTAGTGCATTAAAAATGTCCAGTGAGTCTTGATGGTTCAGGCACAGAGCACAGGTGATTCAAGACACTGTAACTAGTACAAAGAAGGCCTTCTGAGAAGCCCTGACCTCTACCCAGCCTGACCCTGCCCAGAGTCAAACTTGGCCCATTCTTTCTTGACCTTCCAGAACTTCTAAACTGCTCTATGGAAGTGATAGAGAGCTTTCAGTCTCCCAGCCGTGTGGCCCATACCATCAGTGAAGCCTCCCAGGGACACCAAGGGCTGGCTTCTCTCTACTCTGGGAAGTTCTAACCAGAGGTAAAACTCAGGAATTACCCCTATTCTTCTGAAACAAATGAACAAACAGACAGACAGAGTCAAGTCGTCCCGAGGTATCCAAATCTTAGTTGGCAGGAATCTACAGGAGACAAAGTACCCATGCTGACACTGACCTTGGAGTACTCCAGGATGAGTTCTGACTAACGCCTTCTCCATAAACACACAGTCTATGCCGGGTCCACATTCTGGACCCACATGTCTCTCCCCCTGAAACAGGCTATTCAGATACTTGGGGAAGCAGACACCAGCAACGACCCTGTCAGTGAATACTTTGTCTATGGTGTGGTCACAGGGCAGGCCCCCAGAGGCAGGCCCCCAGAGCCTCGCCCCGCAGCCCTGCTCTTCCCAGGTTATGGAAAGACAGAAACCCTGGTTGTCTGTCATGGGCCTTGAGCTTGCTGAGTGTAGCTCTCAAACAGAGTAAACGCTCTCTCTGCTGCCAAGAGTCAAAGGAAAACCCCAGTCTCCCTACCTGTCCCACCTCCACACTTCCTAGCTGACTTCTCTGGGATTGGGTTGGCATCTAAAAGAATCAACTTCATTTTTCTTTATATATTCTATAAAGCATAAAGACTTGCAATACATTAACAAAAGACAGATGTATAAATACCCAAGTGACCATCTTTTTCTAGTCTAGCCAAGGGTTGGGCTGTTTTTAGCAAGTGCACAGTGAGGAGAGTTTTTGACACTTCTGACCAAGGTTGTGCTTTTCTTCCCTCCTCCTTTATGTTTGTGTGCTTTGTGTGCTTTGTGTGCTTTGTGTGTGTGTGTGTGTGTGTGTGTGTGTGTGTGTGTGTGTGTGTGTTTCTGTTTTTTGGGTTTTTTGGGGTTTTTTTTGTTTTTGAGACAGGGTCTCTTATTGCCCAGGCTGGCCCTGAACTCTCTATGTAACCCAGGATGGTCTTGTACCTATGATTCTCCCACTTCTGTGTCCCTAGGGCAGAGATGACTGGCATGTCCTATCACAGCCAGGTATGTGGTGCTGGGGATCCAAGCCAGGGCCTCAGGTATGCTAGGCAAGTACCCTATCAATTGAGCCCACCCTCGGCACAGCACCCCATTCCCCCCACATTCTTCTGAATCCAGGTTCTCATTATGTAGCCCATGCTGGCCTCAAACTCACCATCCACCCCAGTGCTGGCATTCCAGGCACTTGCTTGCAGGGAAAGAGACTCTTGCTGGCACACTTTTCTTTTTCCAACCATCTTTGTGAAAATAAAAGGAAATGGCTCATTCTACTACTTCCTGCCTGCAGGGTGAGGGCAGCTTCTGCATCTGCTGTCACTGGAAGCTGGGACCAAAGCCCAATGCTGGAAACACCTATATAGTTTAGTTTAGAAGCAGAATGGTCATTCTTGGTTGTTGTTTTTTTTAGAACCCAAGCTTCACTCCAACTTTTCAAGGAGGCATTCCTGATTGAGAACTGAAGTCAACATGCCCAGACTGGTAAGCCACTGCACAAAGACTTAAAAACGAAAGCCATTTCCCAGGTTTTCATCAGCTCTGCCTCACACAACCAACCATCCACCAACAACTTGAGGAACAAACTTAACTTTTCTAAACAAAAATAATTTCATCATTTTGTGTGGCATTAACACCCCGCCACCTCGATATGTTATCTATATTTTTCTTGTTGACATCCAACCAATTCAGAGGTAAAAATCCATCCTCCGGTTTTCCTGTGGGTCGTAAATCATAAAAAGGTTATATTTTATGAAAGCTGAAGCTGAGACGTAAACAGCATATTTATATCCAAAGAGTTTCATCCATTAAGCAGCAATGACAGGGCCCTGTGGGCCAGAATCTAGTTTTCTTACTTAAAAAGCTTAGTTCTTTTGTAGACTCCTGCAGGGACCTATAACAGTTGGAATTGGGTTTTTTATGCCTTTGAGGCCTCTGAATGAATGTTACACTTTTCCATTATTTTCCTTTTTCTTTGGAGAAAACCAGGCTACCTGCTTATTGCCTAAAACCCACACCCCATGATTATACTGTTGTAAAATCTATCTTCGGCCCCTCTCTCCCCACCCCTCCCCAACATCCCCAAACTTTGTTCAGACTGTGTCAAGCAAGGCTACACTGCATTTGCCGAGGTGAGGGAGAGCTCACGGAGATGGGCTGAGCTGACAGATGGCATACCCAAATATAACTTCAGCCCAAGAGGTCCCCAACAGTTCTGACCCCCTCTGCCTCCCGAAAAATAAAAATAAAAAAAGCTTAAATCTTAATATCTCCCTTGCCCATGCCTGAGAATGCCTTCAAGTCCCCTGACTATTGCATGAGGTGGTACATGGCTGGCATGAAGAGGTACGAGTCAGGATCTCGCATTTCTTGTTACTGCCCAATATTAAAATGTTAGCATGGCAGTCCCTCAGGCTATTAAAAGATGATGCATCCGCCTAGTTTGTCAGTGGTGTAATTTGTGGTCATGAATATACATGTGGGGTTGCAGGGAGATGTGAATATTGGTTTCACACAACCATGACACCAGGCTAGTAAGCCTAGGCTCAGAGCCCACGAAATGATCATCCAGCAACTAGCCAGATAATCACTAACAATTAAGAAAATGAAATATCTGAGCCCTAGTCGTCTTTTGCCCACTTGGAACATATATTTGTTCTTTTGATGTCCTGTGTGAATAGGGGTGCTTTATCTGACTGCTGATGGGCTAAACAATACGTCCGAGTTGTAATATAGAACTCAATTTGCCGAGACTATCATCTGAAAGGCTTGGACAATTTATCGAACACTGCAGATGAAAGAAAGGGATGGGGGGGGACATTTTAAAACTGACCACTTCTAAAATGAAAAAAATAGGGCAGTAAGGGGTATTGTAATATACTTTAATCTTCCTTAATGTAGAAAAATATGAAATGCCATTAAATCTTCCTTTGAAATGGATGTGGTCGCATGGCTTGAGCATCCAAATCTAGTTAATGAATCTATTGTGAAGGCAAACAAACAGGAAAGAAGCAGTGAAGGAGTGATCTGGGCATTATCCAGCTAATTCAGAAGATGAAAGGAGGAAAAATTAAAGTTAAATTCACATAAATATTAGCGTTCGGGGGAACGGTTGCAGGTGTAAAAAAGAGAGCCGGCGTCTTCCCTTCAGCTGTTGGGAACAAGCAGGGGTGCTTTCGGCTCAAGAGCAAAGTCGGGAAAGATGAAAGCATTTCAGGGGGCCTAATAATTAACATTTTAAAAGGTTTTCTTAATAAAAAATGATCCGACAATAATAGCAATTTAATCATTTTTATTTGAAAAATTAGATTGATTGCAAACGTTCATTTGTGCAGAAGTGGCATTTATGGAGTTTGGATGAGCTTATCCAATCCAGTCTCCAAGTTAATCACTTTCTGTAGAGCCAGAATACAAAAGAAAAGGAAGGATGCGGGAGAGACTCAAGGGATAGTCGGGGGTGGAGAAGTGGGGGTTTGCAGTCCTTCCCAAAGGACTCAGTGTCCTAGTTAACCTACCCTCTTCACTGCAGTCAGAATCTTACCAAGGGAAAGCAAGCCCAGGTGGGTATGTCACTGGGGAGACAGACATTAGGTAGGGGGCCTGCTGGTGACCACATGGACCACCCAGGGTGCAAAATGGCCTCATGAGCAGAGTGTCTTCCCCGTGGAATAGAATTTTCTACCAAGTCAGCATAGTGTAGAGGCTCCACCTGAGCCCGAATGTCATGGATACAAAGGCTTAATAGCAATTAACTTTGACAGCATTATAAATGGTAATTTATCTTCAGATCAGGCCATATAAAACCCTGTCTACAGACTTTGTTTAATATGATCTTCACATTTGAGCTCTCACTTTTGTGAGAAGCTGGAGTCTACTACAGCTCTACAAAGAGAAAGGAGACCCATGCTGTCGATCTGGGAAGAAAACCATGCAAGAACCAAGGCTTGGCTATGTGCCGGGGGCTACTGATCACTCTCCTTTTCTGCTTTGGACATTGCATGGTTGCCTGGCTCTATACATCTTGAGTTTAAACAGACAGCACAGACTAACAACATAAAATCCCAACTCTATATTGTCAGAGGGAAGGTGAAGGCCTGGCTTAGGTCTAATACCACTGTGGGGACAGGTCATATGGTATCAATGTAGCTGTTGGGACACACGGGAGATAAGAAGCAACCTCGCAGATGGGCCCAGGAGATGCCCTGATCCCTTTACACAGGATCAGGAAAGTGTAAACTTGAGATCTTAGATGTCAGATTGCTCAATGTGTACATCTGCTTCCTTGCCAGTCAGTCTGACTGACAAAGTTCCTATTCACAGGGAAGGTCAACATGCAATGCGAGTTCATTTGAATAACTGCATGAATAATTTGCACACTCAGCAAAACCCAAGGCTGTGCAGTTCACCAGAAGGCCTTGTTAGCTCTGGTCACTCAGGTGTTCCCACTACCCTTACAGGCTTTCCAGAATGTTCTTTCCACTTGTTCTGACTCTTGTCCCTTGAAGTGATATGAACACTCTCAATTTCTCTACCGTAGCATGTTCCCATGATGTAAAGGCACTCTCTGCACATGGTAGATGCTCAATAAATAAGACAATTCCAAAAGGAAGAGGAACCAGTTGCCAAGTACCCACAGCTCCCATGAGAGCACATGGGTCAGCAGTGAGGTATACCAGTCCTAGCTCCCAAAGGAAACAACAATTTTCCATTGGCCAGCCTAATACTGCAGTATAGTCTGGCTGTCTGTGAGTCACGCGGAGAAGCAGGCTTCCCCATGCTTTTCTCCAGAACCCTGAGCTCTCCTGCATGTTCAGTGGGGTCTGCAAATATTAGACTTAGAAGGAAACTTGATTACATATAATTTTTTATCATTAACTGTGTGCCCCCACACCACTTGTTCTCTCTCATAATGAATAGCCTTATATGGCAAAGTAAGCTGTTTTAATTACTATCTTTAACAACAACAAAAAAGATTTACCCTTTGCTATAAAAAACAATCCAAGGTGGGGATGAGCTCAGTGGGAGAAAGGTTATATCAAGCATGAGCAAGGTCTTCAGTTCAATCCCCACCACCACAAGGGGGAAAAAAACCCACCAAATAATTCGCCTGAAATGAAGGCTGAGAAGGCGTGGGTTGTTGATGTAACTCAGAGCAGAGTAGCCTCGGGATTCTCATTGATTGCTTTTGAAATATTGTTCATTTGAAGTTCCAGAATAAACTAACACAGCTAACATGCCCTTTTTTATCTGTCACCTATGTTAAGGGTGTTAGATTATGAGAAGGCAGCTGCAGAGAGACAGAAGGCAGAAAGAGAGGCTTGGTTTGATTTCAGGCAGGACCATGTTTACTCACAGTGATGAGGTATCATGTCACCCGAGTATGCAGACGGCCAAAAATGCCTACTACAGAGGCGGCCTCTCATAAGGGGCAGAAATGACTTCTGTAGTCTGCAAGGGAAGCTGGGAAATGTAGTCTTTCAGCATGAAACTATCAAGGGGGCAAATAAAGTCATAGTTGAAAGTCATAATTCTTTAGAAGGTGAACAGACATGCCCCTGTAACTTCCAGAGAGGGAGCTCTGTTCGCCCCTCATTGTGGTGCCCTTCCTTGCTGGACTTCCTAGGCAAGGTTAGTTAGCCAATGCACCTCAACACTCACTGATCCCCACAAACCCTCTGCACCCCTATAAAGGGCCACATTCCCCTGGACTTCCAGTCATTATACTTAAAAGCTCGAGAACCCAGAAAAAGGGACAGGAAAGGAAACACACAGAAGTGTCAGGGCTTTTCCTTGAGAAAGAGATTCTAGGTGAACGAGCTGAATTTTCTTTCTTTCCTTAACCCTAAGGAGTCTACAATCACTCTTATAAAATGATGTTTGGGCCAAACAGATTTTTCTGGCTACTTGTATTATTAAAATTTTGACTGGAAAATAAATTGAGATTATGCATGTTTTTTGTTACATTTATTTATTGGAGAGAGAGAGAGAGAGAGAGAGAGAGGGAAAATGTGTGTGTGTGTGTGTGTGTGTGTGTGTAGGCCAGGCATGACCACATGTATGTGGAGGTAAGGAACATCTTGTGGTAGTTCTTTCCTTTTGCCTTGTCAAGGATGAATCTCAAGACCTCAAGCTTGGCAGAAAGCACCTTAACCTACTGAGCCATTGTCTTAGGGTTACTATTGCTCTGAGGAAACATCGTGACCAAAAGTAACTGGGGAAGGAAAGAGTTTATTTCATTTACTTCCGTGTCACAGTTCATCAGTGAAGGAAGTCATGGCAGGAACTCAAACAGGGCAGGAACCAGGAGGCAGGAGCTGATGCAGAGGCCATGGAGGCACGGTGTTGCTCCTCAGGGCTTGTTTCAGCCTGCTTTATTCATAGAACCCAGGATCAGCAGCCCAGGGATAGCCCCACCCACAATGGGCTGGGCCCTCCCCCATTGATCACTAATTAAGAAAATACCCTACAGGCTTCCTACAGCAGATCTTATGGAATCATTTGTAGTGGGTAGCTGTTCCAGCTTTGACCTTGAAGCACTGCCCCACTGAGGCATCTGGTAACTGCCACGCCTACCTAGGACCTGTCCCTGGGCCGTGGCCGGGACAGGAGATCCGGATGTGCCGAGCCTCTTGGTTCCTCATGATCGTGGACGCTGGAGGTAGACCGAGTCAGAGTTCTCCAGAGAACCCCGCTGGACTGCACCTCACCTCTCCTGGATCCTGTAACCAATCCCTTTACTAGCTGTAAGTTACCCCAAAATAAACCTCCTTGTAACTCCGTGGAGTTGCCTTGTTAAATCCCCACATTAATCATTTCTTCAATCAAGATTCCCTCTTTCCAGATGACTTCAGTTTGTGTCAAATTAACATAAAGCTAGGCAGGGCAGCCATCTTGCTGGCCCTGTCTTGGTGGTGGTGGTGTTTGTTTGTTTGCTTTATTTTGTTGGATTTTTTGTTTGTTTTGTTTTTTGTTTGTTTTTTCAAGACAGGGTTTCTCTGTGTAGCCTTGGCCGTTCTAGAACTGGCTCTGTAGACCAGGCTGGCCTTGAACTCACAGAGATCTGCCTGCCTCTGCTTCCTGAGTGCTGGGATCAAAGGTGTGTGCCACCACTGCCCGGCTTGTATGCTTGCTTATAATGAAAGAGCCTCTAGCAACCATCCTACTTACTGTGGTGACCAGCTCACTGGGGTCTTACCTCCAAATGAACTAGGAAAGTATAAGGAAACTTCTAGAAAGCAGAACAGCCATGGAAGGCTGGGGACAGTCTGTCCCACGCAGAGCCCACGCGTTGGTTTGAGGCAGGCGGGTTTCCTGCCGTTGACTCTGCTGTACTGAGCGCCGAGGAACAAGAGTGAAGTTCAAAATCAGAAGTGAGCCTGGCCTGTCAGCCCTTTCGTCTTCCCTGCCCTCGTCGGTTAAGGCATCAAATCAGGCCTGGCCACTTAGACCTTTGAGTCCCTGCAAAAGAACAGTTAGGACCTCCCCAAGGAGCTGTGAGCATCTTCCCTAAAGGAGGCATGAACTACATAATGCACAGGTACTTGCTTGCTTGCTTGCTTTTCCCCCTAGAATTTAAAAACTACTTTTAATCATCTATATATTTGTTGTTTGTCTGAAATACATATAATGGGACAATCTGTATTTTACCTGGCTATTCTACCTTCAGTATGAACCTCCTGGTACCTTTTAGGGTATTTTCTGTTTGGTTTGGTTACATTAGGCTAGTTCTTGGTCTTGGTGTGATTTAGGGGTCTTGCTACTTTGTGGGTTCATTAGCTTGACTGCTAAATCTCTAATCCCGGACAGGCAGTCTTCAGTCTGCTCACGTTTTAGCTGAGCGATGGTCATCTATAGTTGCCCATCTTTCACAGGGCCGAGATGGCACAGGTGTCAGAATCCAGGAAGGGGAGCCATAAGCAGGAGACCTCCAAACAAATCCAAAATCTGAAGAGCAATGAATCTCTTTGGGGACATCTCCCCTTTGAGAGGTCACTAGGTCATTTCAGCTACTGTTTAAAACACTGTGCTGTATGAATGTGGACAATAGGATCATTTTTTATGTGTATGAGTTCTCACCTGCATGTATGTCTGTTCATGTTTGTGCCTGGTTCCCTTGGAGGCCAAAAGAGGGCATTGAGTCTCCTGGAACTGGAGTTACAGGGGTTTTTGAACCACTGTTTGGGTACTGCAAAGTGAACCTGGGTTCTCTGCAAGAAGAGCAAGTGTTCTTAACCACTGAGCCATCTCTCTGGCCCTGGCAATGGATTAAATTATATAGAAACAGCTCTAGTAAAATTAAAGTTATCATCCAACAAGAGTGATCAGACAAGCATCTCAACACAGTACATGTCACGGTCAGTAGTACATCTAGGGCAGGACCCGGCACCTAGCCACGCCTCCTTATTCAGCATGAAACATCCTGCCCATACCATCTCTCCAATGCCCCTACATAGGAAATTGACAAAACTTTTAAGGACTTTACTGGCAACACAATTTAAAATTTCAAAAATGTTCAGCAAGGATAAAATAATTAAATAGGAAAATATCTAAACATATAAAAATAGCTGATTACACTATGGAATTTTTAAACATGCAAGAGAATGGTCAAACAACCATAGTTTTCTTTATGTTGGGTATTCTATGAGGGTTCCTTAAATGATGTCTTACAATGCAGAAGAGCATTTAGTGATATGAAAGGCATCATGATAGGTTCCAAACCTCATGTGATTTCCTTCAGAACTTGGATGTGGATGTGGTCAGAACAAAGGCTGGGAAGATGCATGAGGTACCAACAAGGGTCACCTCTGAGTAGGGTGTGGTTATGGGAAACACTTATTGGATATTTTATGCTTGTAATTAGTTCCATATTCTCTATAGTGACCATAGAGTGTTTTTGTAATTTTAAAAAGTTGCTTTAAAAATTCAGTAGTAGCCCAGCGCTTGAGAGGCTGAGACAGGAGGATTGCTGCAAGTTCAAGGCTAGATTGAACTACACAGCAAATATCAGACCAATAAGAATTATTATACATAGGGAAATCAATACTGACATACAGGAGGTAAAACTGGTTTAAGAGACTGCAGGATGCCATGGGTATGTCCATCTTTTCATTCCTCTTCCTTCCCCTTCCTCCACTTTCTTTCCCTTCCTCTCACACTCCACTCTCCCTTCTGCCCTCTTCCCAGGGAGACTAATGGGCTCCAGCTTCTGCCTAGAACACTTGTAAATGGATGCATTTATAGTCCTCCATTGGTCCAGTGTGCTAAGGAAGGTGGCTGTGGACTCCTGGTGTCCCATTGCCTACATTGCAGATCTTGGAGACAAACTTCCATGAGAACTGCTCTGTCCTTGGTCTTTGCAGACAACCCCCTTTCATCCTAAGAGTTAGAGGCTACCCTTGAGAAAGATGTCCTTTGTTAGAAGCATCAACCAAAGTGAACTCAGATTTGCCCAGACTGTCTTCTCCAAACGTGTACATCTGGTGAGTGCTTTCATTTTCCAAAACAAGATGAAGCAAGCTCCAAAATTCAGACTTGCTCCTGGAGCTCTCAGTCTGAGGGGTGACTGGTACCAATGTACAGAACTCCAAGAGGCTCTCCATCATTGGGATTGAGATGTACACGCTGTCCAGTGAATGATGGAGAAAAAGGAAAGGTGTCCAGGCATTCTGGAAGTTTCCCCAAGGCGTAAGTCTAAGGCTAACTGGAGTTCACAAGCAGAGAACATG
>CABHPH010123577.1:493-15691 GCA_902168325.1 Peromyscus nudipes
ATTGCTTTATCAACTTTTTGTTGCTTTTAGGAAAGGTTACGCAAAATTAGCTAACAGTGATATGAAATAAAAGACCAGTAAAGAAACTTTTCCAAAACATCATCAATTTAGTTTAAGAGCATGACCAGGAAAAAGAAAATACAATATAAATTTATTTCATAATTCTTTCCTCACAACCTTAACAACCACAGGTAAGAGTCATGAAAAGTAGCATGATGTGGGCTGGAGAGATGGGCTCACAACCTGGCTCACAACCTTCTACCTCCAATTCTAAAGGATTTGGAGCCTTCCTCTGGCCTTTGAGGATACCTGTGTACATACATACATGCAAGCAAAACGTTCATACATATAAAGCACAAATAAATAAATCTAAAACTAATAAGTAAATTTAAAGAAAAATATGACCTAAAAGGCGGAGGAAGCAAGAAAGCGCGAGTTGACTCTCGCAAGAATATATATAAGCAACCCAAGGATAAACAGACGACCTGAAAATGAGCATGCTCACCACTTCTGAACCCTGGGGAGTGAGTGCGTCACCTGGATGACTCCTGCCACTGACACGACCCAGAGCAAAGTTCAGGATAGAGTTGGGGACTCCACAAGGGTGGCACTAAAGCCCTTTCTTCCTTAGACTCACACTTTAAAGAATGACTAAGGGGCTGGGGACAGATACAGCCAGGCCCTTTGTTGGATCTCTGGTACTGCAAGAGACATGGAGGTTCGTGGTAATGCACCCCAGCACTGGGAAACAGAGGTAGGAGAATTAGAAGTTCGAGGTCATTCTCAGCAGGCTGTGGAGCCCACCCTGGACTACATCAGATTCTGTCTCTATAAAAACAAAGAGTCATAAGGTCCACAGGCCCTGCACTACACTGGAGGCAGCCACTGCTACTTTCGCCATGCATCCGGTTTTGTGAGTGCCCGCCCATTTGATCACCCAGCAGCACAGTTAATAGGGAAGAGATAAAGCCTCTAGCTGTGAAGACCCCGTGAACCATTCACAGCCATCTTTACCTGGTTGTAAGGGATCCTTCTTCAGGTTGCAAGTTCTGGACCCGGCTCCCCTTCCCACTAGTCAGCTGTTGATTTAGTCTCTCGCTGAAGCTTTGACCCTTCCTGAATGGCTAGCTTCGCTGTGTTTTTACACGCAGCCCTGTGTGAGCTCACCCTTGCTTAGGGGAAGAGGGGTAAAGACCACATCTGGAAAGACCCCGTCTTAGGAGTCCTTTTGAACCCGGCAATGCATTAACAAGATACATCTGATCCAAGCACAACTCTGAGCAAGTCCTGATATCAGATCTGTAATGAAAGCACACACTTACAAAACAGCTCACTAGCTAACGTGGGGCTGCACTTCAATACTTGTAGGTATCTAGATGTAATGTGGTTACCACCTACATATTATATCTTTTTCTCAAGTGACCAAAAAAGGAAAAATATAATTATGTAATACTATAAAAGTGTTCTATGTTCCTAGAGTGTCAAAACGTTAATTTTATTTCATGATCCCACATAAAGTGTGTAAAACACTACTGGGCTTTCCCACAGAACTTGACAAAGCCGATTCAAGAAACTCTTATGTGTGTAAGCTCTGAAACTATGTCTTTGGCTTAGTCCTTTTTCCTAGCACCTAAAATGTTCATGGCACAGCACAGCTGTCAGACATGCATGAGCTGAGTTCGATTTTTGTTAAAGAATATAGCAGAGGGCTAGGGAGATGGCTCAGCAGTTAAGAGCACTGGCTGCTCTTCCAGAGGACCCAGGTTCGATCCCCATCACCCACATGGCAGCTCACAACTGTCTGCAACTCCAATTCCAGTGAATCTAGCACCTTCACATTGACATACATGCAGGCAAAATACCAATGCACATAAAAATAAATAAAATCTTTTTTAAAAAGAAAAGAAAGGTTTTTTAAAAAGGATATAGCATGCCGGGCAGTGGTGGCGCATGCCTTTAATCCCAGCACTCAGGAGGCAGAGCCAGGCAGATCTCTGAGTTCGAGGCCAGCCTGATCTACGGAGCAAGATCTAGGACAGGCACCAAAACTACACAGAGCAACCGTGTCCCAAAAAACAAACAAACAAACAAAAAAAGGATATAGCAGAGACTTCTATTTCTGAAATTTGGACTAAAATGGACATGGAAAAAAAGACTAATGAAGTAAAACAGAAGGCCCAGAAACACATGTTCATACATGAAAATTTAATACAGAAAATAGAGTGGATCACAGAAAGACTCAAGATAGGATGCTGAGCCAGGTGTGGGGGTCACACCTTTAATCCTAGCATTCTGGGGGCAGAGGCAGGTGGAGCCTCCGGGTTTCTGAGTTCGAGGCTAGTCTGTCTACAGAGTCAGTTCCAGAACATCCAGGGAGGAAGGAGGGAGGAGGGGGGAAGAGGAGAGAGGAGAGAGGAGGAGGAGGGATGCTGGCTATAGAATAAAGCAGAATGTGGAGGATAGAGTGAATCCATAGAGTCAGTCTACACTCTCTGGATCCTCCCTTAAACATCATTGTAAGTCTTAATATTATAAACATATGTGGATGAGACTTTAAATAGTATTTACACAGAACACTGATGCTTAATAATGTAAAATATTTGCTACATGTGATGCTCAGTGCTAATTTTACTTCAACCTGACAGAATGGAGAATCAACTGGGGTACCAGCCTCTGGGCACATGTGGGGGGGATTCTCTTGGCTACTTTAACTGATATGAGAAGACCCACCTTAAACATGGGTGGGAACACTGCCCAGGTAGGGGTTCCTGGACATGTAAAGTAGAGAAACAGAGCTGAGCACTAGTGCGAATGCACATACTGCTGTTTCCTTACGATGATGCAATACAACCAGTTGCTTCAAGCTCCTGGTGCCTTGGACTTCCTGCCATGATGGACTGGACCTTGGACTGTGAGCTACAGTAAACCTTTTCCCCCTCAAGTTGCTTTTATCAGAGCATTTTATCACAGTACCAGAAAACAACTAAGACACCAAGAATTCACTGTTTGTATGTGTCCTCAAACACACCTTGCTCTGCCCCTTCCTCAAACTGTAACTTTTTTTATTTTATTATTTCTTTTTAGGTTTATCGGTTTCGCCTACAAGCATGTCTGTGCACCACATGTGTGCAATGCCTTCAGAGGCCAGATGAGGAATTGGAGTTACCGACAGTTGTGAGCCAGTATGTGGGTGTTGGAAATCAAACCCAGGTCCTCTGGAAGAGCAACAAGTGCTCTTAACCACTGAACCATCGTTCCAACCCACCTACCCCCAGTGAAGTTTCTTGAGCTCTGCCATGCTTGGCTATTTAATACCCACATCATGGAGATCGACATCGGTAGGATTTGCTGGGGGGGGGGGGGGGCCTTTTGTTTTGTTTACATGTATGCATGTTTGCCTGTGTGTATGCATGTGTACCACCAGGGTACCTAGTACCCAAGGAAGCCATAAAAGGGCATCCAATTCCATGGAAGTGGCATTACAGACAGATGACTGTGGGGCACTGTGAGGGTGCTGAGAACTGAACTCTGGCCCTCCGCTAGAGCAGAGCAGCAAGTGCGCTTGCCCTCTGAACCACCTCTCCAGCCCCAAGGGTCTTTTCTTGATCCTTAGCATGTTTTTATTTCAAGACGGCATTAAGTCTATTGACTAACTTTTTAAGCTGACAAAGTTTTGAACTTGTACCATCAGAACCAATAAACAACATTCTGTTTACTTAAACACCTCTGTGTTAGCCTTGATGGAAGGAAGTTTTCTATCTCCTAGAACCATGCTATACAGCGTTTGAGCTTTCACAAGTATGGCTTTTTGTGTTCTTCAGTCATTTGGTTTGGTTTGAGACAGGGTCTCACTTATCATAGGCTGGCTTCAGACTCCCTCTGTAACCAAAGATGACCTTGAACTTCTGATCCTCCTGCCTGTACCTCCCTAGAATTACAGACACGGGTCTACAAGCTACATGCCCATCCCCAGTACTGATCTTTGTTTGCTGTTCTACAAACACATCCTCTTCGTTTTACCTCCTAGTTTGTAAAAATGTATGATTCTGTATAAAAGACGGACTACTTTACCTAACACTGCCCAGTCATGGGACTGAACGGGGACGTGAGAAGGGACAACAATTGGTTCTATTTTGAGTAAGACTTTTCTCATTAACTTCCTCAAATTGAAAATTTTAAATTCCTGAATCCACTACTCAAATATCCAAATCCTTCAGTGAATTAGGCTTTCTTTCCTTGAGCAGTAATAAAAGTGACCTCATTGTCCCACAGTATGGTAGTAACGGCTAACGGCGGCATAGCCACAAATCCGACAAATCGGGAAATCTCACAAAGCACATCCAATGCTATATTTGCATAACACTGGAAAGTGACAGCTTAACATAGCAAGCAACTGGACTACTGTCCAGCGTCGAAACTGCAGCTGTTACAAAAAGCAGGTCGAGATGGCTCAGCAGGTAAAGGTGCTTGCAGCCGAGCCTGACAACCTCAAGTTCATCCCAGGACCCCAAAACTCCCACAGACTGTCCTCTGACCTCCATGGGAGCACTCTCTGCACACACACAACCCACACACACACAGTCCTCTGACCTCCACAGGCGCACTCTGTATCGCGCGCGCGCATGCACACACACACACCCATACCCACATAAATCAATGTAACTTTAAATTTTTTCCAACACTGCTGTTAACACGATTTTAGCCCTCTATATATTGTAGGTTTGGGTTGGCTGTGGGAATGTGGGGAGTTGAGGGGAGGGGAGGCTGCCAGTTAGGGAACTCAAGACATCACACCTTAGATAAAACTACCTCTAAGCTACCCTATACCCAGCATTTTGCCTCAATTTCTCTTCCAGGAAGTATTATCACTGTCCTAACATCTGTTTTAAAAAAAAGTAACCACACATCAGATTAAACTCTACATAAATTACCACAATAAAACATCTCAATGAACATGTTCCCTTTGATGCTGATGTTTGAGAACAAACTATCCAGTATAAACTTTCAACTTTCACCAGTTCTAGAGTTGGCTTGGTAAACCCTTTGTAACATCAAAGAGTAATCTGAAGGGATAAAATGTCTATACCTTTATTCCAGTACCCAAGCGTCCCGCCCCTCTGAGGACACAGTTCCTTCCACTGAGAACAAAATGTGGAAGAGCCTGTGCCATCAACAACTGGAACTCCTATGCCAGCCTGTCCGTATTTCATGGTGCTACAAAAGCTAAATACTGCAAACCCATTACGATTCTGCTATTCAATTCAGGTGTATGAAACTAAGCACTCACTTATTAAAAAAAAAAAAAAAAAAAATTCACAGGCTAGGTAGTGCCTCTTGTGGGTAAAGTGCTTGCTGCACACACAAGGACCTGAGTGTGGATCCCCAGCACCCATGTACAGCCAGGCCCCAGAGCTGAGAGACAAGAGCCCAGGGGCTCACTGACCAGTCCTATGGAAAGAGAAGCTCCCGGGTCAGCAAGAGGTGGAGAAGCAATTGAAAGATATCCATCACAACCTCTGCCTCACAAGCACCTGACACACATGTTCACACACAGGCATGTATCATACACCCACAGAGACAGACAGACAGACGCAGAGACAGAGATGAAACAGAAATTGTATAAACCAAATTAAATCCAAACAACAGTGAGGTTTTAAGATGTGTGGGCATGCATGAATTTCATTACAGAAGATACAGCTACTAATGCACTCGAAGTAGCGTGGAAGAACAAAAATAGCCCAGCAGTAGCGGTCAGATCTCAAAACAAGGGCTGTAAGTACCACCCAAAAATGCAAAATAAAATAGGTGTCCACACAGTCAAAGGGAAAAACCAGGCTTACTACTCACCCTACTGCACTGTGGGAGGGAGAGAAACAATCCAGTGTCTTTCTGAGTGCTTAATACATTCAATTGATTAAGAAACTACACAGGTGTACCCACCTGTCTCCTCCCCTCCTCCTCTCCTCCCCCACCCCTGCCATAGGAGGCGGGGCCGGTGAGCTGGTTCTCACCAACCCTGACAACCTCAGTTCAATCCTGTAACCCCACACAGGAGAAGGAAAGAACCATCTCCCAAACTGTCCTCAGCTTCCATGTGCTCTCAGTAGAGCACACGCACAACCACATACACCACACACACACCACACACACACACACACTAAATAAATACATCTTTAAAATTTTAATTTAAAAAGGCTTACCCGAGAATAAGCAGCTAGCACGTAAACTCTCCCTTGATTCCGTTTGAAAGTCAAACCCCTTGTAAGACTGCTACCAGAATCACGACAAGTGTCCCTGCAAGGCAACGTGAACACCTAGTGTCCTCTAGGAGCCGAGCTCTGAACACTCTATGAGAGATGTCTGCAGTAGAGAACGCTGGTCAGTTCCAACCGTGTCCTCAGGGAACCATCCTAATGCTTACAACTACTTACCAGAGACTCATGTCAGGGATGAAGAGGGTTTATTTACCCACCCCTACGCCCTGGACACTGAAGAGAGAGAGAATGCTTCTGCCAATCACTAGAAAACAAGGCCTTAAAAACCCTGGGTCAGACATGGGGATGCACCAAGGGGGGAAAACACAGAGGCTGCCTGCACCCCAACGGTGACTGAGACGAAGCCAAGCAGCTTCCCGGGCGGAGGCTAAGACCGCAGTTAATATAACAGGGGTAAAGACCTACCAGAGTGAGACAACACAAGAAAACAAGCATAAACGTGGGGCACCGAGGCAGGAGCCTGATCAGGAGTCAGAGGTGGGAGGGTCAGGGGTCAAAGTTCCCTCAGCACAGAATCAGACTGGAAATCACGCTGACCCTGTCTCGTTCATAAATAAATAAACAAAAGTATTCAATGTTAAATGAATGAATGAATATTAAATAACTATGCTCCAAAAGACCATCTGACAATTGTTACAAACATTAAATCAAGCCGGGCGGTGTGGTGCACGCCTTTAATCCCAGCACTCGGGAGGCAGAGGCAGGTGGATCTTTGTGAGTTCGAGGCCAGCCTGGTCTACAGAGCGAGATCCAGGAAAGGCACAAAGCTATACAGAGAAACCCTGTCTCGAAAAAAAAAAAAAAACATTAAATCAAAAACATTAACAAGATATTCACAGAACTCAACCAAAAAAGTAATTTTGAAATATAATGTATGATGGCAGGGGGGGAAAAAATCAGTAACAAAATAAGATCATCTACTATTTCCATTTTGAACTATTTTAAAGGCTCCAGGAGTAGCTCAGAGGTAGCCCCCGCCCCTGCCCCAGGGTTGACCCCCAGCAATAGAAGGGCATGGAGGACTTTCCAGCCAAAGCAATACAGGACACTAGTGAATAAATGAAGAGCCCAAAGAGCCTGTAATTCCAGCACTTGGAAGGTAGAGGCAAGAGGGTGGAGAGTTCAAGGCTATCCTTAGCTACGTGGCTGCTTTCACAGCCAGCTTAAGCTACATATAAGACTCTCTTTAAAAAGAAAAATCTATAGACTTCATTTACACAGGGTATTCAATTTGCAAACCACAAAAGAGCTGAAGAGACACCAAAGAAGCTACACATTAGCCACTGTGCAGCTGCAGACTAGCTCACCACTAGTCATTAGGGAAAAGCAAATCAAAACCACAGTAAGATACCTATACACTTAGAAGACCGGCTAAACACCTAGTGGATTCAGAGCCCCTGGAATCGTCGTCACACACATTGCTGGTAGGCTGTAAAATGGTACTGACCTTTTATAGGAAATTGCCAAGCTGCCTTCCAAATTGATGAACTTAGTATCTGACCCAACTGTGTGTCAACTTCCAAAGCAACTTTATTCAGAGTTCCTAAACACTAGAAACAACCTCATCGTTCCATCAACAAGGAGACAAGGAGCAGATTACTACCAAATAAGGAACAAACTAAACTACCCAAAGAGGCAACATCGTAGATGAATCACAAAGCAAACATACCACCCACAAAAGGGAACACACTGCAGTTATCACGTCAAGACTGAGAACAAGCAAGGCTGGGAGATGGCTCGGTGGGTAAAGTGCCTGCTGCCTAAGCATGAAGACCTAAGTTTGGGTGCCCATGGCGTCTATAGTCTATACACATCTCCCAGTACTGGAGACTCAGAGACAAGAAGATCCTTGAGCTCCAGATTCGGTGACAGGTATGGTTTCAAAACTGAGGCCAGCGAGATGGCTCGGTGGGTAAAGGCACCTGCCATGCCTGAGACTGATCCCCAGAATCCACACAGAAATGGATGAAGATTAACTTCAAAAAGTTGTCCTTTGACCACCACTCACAACACACCATGCATACATTATACACATATAATAACACCAATAATAAACAAGGTAGGGCAATAGAAGAAAATACCCAAGGCAACCCCTGGCTTCCACACATACGCCCAAACAATATTACTAAATTAACTAATTAAATAAAAATATCAAGCATGCCAAACTAAAGGTTGATCAAAGTCAGGGTGGTTACCTGTGGAGGCTGCTGACTGGGGGGAAGGGGGGGGCGTGTACAGGGACCTTGGAGTACTAGAAATATCTTGCGATGAGGGTCACACAACGCACTCGTTTGTCAAAACTCATGCAACACATTTCTAATGGGTGTGCTGGGACTTGTGGGTTACTATTACACGATAAGCAGGCAATCATCAAGAGGAGCCCAGGGAAGCGCTCTGGCCTCACTCTTCTGAATTGCTTCTGCCATGCTATACGCTAAGGGAAGCCCTCTGTATTTTTAGTCATTTTCAAAAGTATTTGCTCAGTTTCCTCAGACAATTAAAAAGACAATTACAGGGGCTGAAGAAATGGCTCAATGGTTAAGCATATTTTTTGTTCTTACAGAGGACTTGAGTTTGGTTCCCAGCACCCACATGGCAGCTCACAACCATCTGTAACTCCAGTTCCAGAGGATCTTATGCCCTCTTCTGGCCTCTGAGGGCATTACATGCACATGGTGCACACATACACGTGTTGACAAAATGCTCATATACATAAAATAAAAACAAATACTTTTGTTTAAACATTTTATTAGCTATTTAATTTTTAAATAAATATTTATTATAAATATTTTTTTAAATGAGAAGGGAGGTTCCTAAATTTCTCTCAAATTGATAAAGTAGCAATCCTGGCAGACTGCAGTCCTGTGTATATAAAATGTAGTAACGTGCACAAAGAAGTAAAGTGGGTGTCCACCACAAGCTCACGCCCTCAAGTACCATGACACTATACAGTATACATCTTCAGAAACTAAGGCTCAGAGTGGTAATGATACAGATTCCAGTAAACAGTGAAATAAGACTCAAAGCTAAAGTCATATGGTTATAAATCTTTTTTTTCCCCCTAGCACATTAAAATCAGGTTTTTGAGTTCTTGGGATTTGAAACTTGTGGGGAGGGGGGCGGCGGGTTCACTAATGTCTCTGTTTACTGGAATTCACGGGCGGCCACTGGTTTGGACTAAGTTTCTATACTAAGCCTTACAGACAAAACCAACATGTCACTCACTCTGAAAATGACACCACAAGCTGAAATTGAGTTATTTGTCTGACTTCCCAAGAAGAAGTCAAGAGAAAAAGATAACCAATACCCGGAAAAGGCCAGCTGTGACGAGTATGAGGATGCTCCCTCCAGCTTAACCGCCCAAGAAAGCTAACAGAAACGACCAATCAGTGTTGCCTGTTACTGCTTCAAATTCTGTGCAGGAACCTGCAGTGGACCACAGAGCCCAAGTATAGAATAAATACTATTTTTAAAAAAAAGGATCAAAGCCAATTCACCCTTTAAATCTAATGCGATTGGGTTCACAATTCTTGTAACAAGTGTGACACACACACCTGCGACCACCAGGAGAAATCAGATCTGGGGCAGGGCAGGCGGACACCTGCAATCCCAACTCTCTGAGGCACGTGGGATTCCAAGTTTGAGGCCAGCCTCGTCTACACGGCAAGACTTTGTCTCAAAAAGAAAAACCGTTTTTAGTATGTTGATATCTGTATTTAGATGTATGTGCTACCCTTTATAATTAGATAATATAACCATTAAGATAGTATTCTGGGATGAAAATGTAGTTCAATAGTAGAATGCTTGTCTACATGAACAAGACCCTCAGTCCATCTTCAGCACATTTTTTTTTTAAATGTTGAGGAGTACCAAGTAGGCTTTAACAGAATGACAAAAAATCCTTTACACACATACACACACAAAAAAAAATATAGAGGGATAGGTCTGCCAGCCACTAACAACAGTCCATTTTCTAAACTTGTTCCATTTCAAGATGGTTTTTAGAATGTCTATGATCATCATTATCATTATCTCTGTGTGTGTGTGTGTGTGTGTGTGTGTGTGTGTGTGTATGTGTGTGTCTGTGTCTGTGTCTGTGTGTCTGTCGGTCTGTCTGTCATCACCGTCACCATTACCGTGTACGTGTGCATGCGCACATACACATCCTCGGATATGGGGGTGTCAGAAGACAAGTTGGTGGAGTTCTTTCTGTCTCTTCCTTGTGAGAACCAGAGATGAAACTCAGGTTGTCAACAAACAAACACTGTGCGGCTGGGCCATCTCACCAACTCATCTCAGAACCAGGACAGAATGAGCGGCTCCGCTTTGGAGGTGACACCAGCATGCTATCTATGGAATTCAACCATGCCAGCAGCAAAGCATGGTTTTCAAGATCTTAAAAGTGAACAGGAGGCAGCAGCCATGGAGGCACATGCCTGGGATCCGTGCATTTGGGAGGAGGCGGCAGGAGGACCATGAGTCCAACCCGGGCTACACAGCAAGATCCTTCTTCAAGACAAAATCAAAGCATCAATATGAGAATCCAGACCTTAGGTCACACTGATTTCAAGAGATTTAACTGCTCAGTAACCCCCAAACAGAGACAATTACAATTTAAACCCTACACTCAGCCGAGCATTTAGCCCTCCTTCCCTGGCCCTTACCCACCTCACTCCCCTATCCCCCACCCCCTCCACCACTCCTTTTTAAATGCATGCTGCTGCGGGTGGTTTTATTTGTTTCGGTGGGTGCCATGCCCAGGACTAAGCACACACTCTGCCACTCAGCACTACACCCCAGCTCTGATTAGTGTCTTGGGGGGGGGGATTGTTGTATATGTTCAAGCATGCATGCAAACATGCACGAGTGCATGTGTATACTGAGACAGGGTCTTGCTGTTTTGCCCAGGCTAGCCTCAAATTCTCTGTGTAACTCAGGATGGCTTGAACACCTCCTGATCCTTCTTTCTCAGCCTCCCAAGGACTGGGATTGCAGGGGTAGGCTGTCAAACCCAGTTCTTATCAACAGTTTTCTCATGAAATTTTTTTACATGCTGCCAGTCAAACAACCCAGGAGCTCCACACATGCAAAGCAACACTTGTAGCCACCAGCCTACATTCCCAGCCCCTTCAGTAATGTTCACCTATTCAGAACCTGGTGCATGTGGTGACCTGGAATTTGGTCCCCAGCAACACATGTAAGTAAACAGTAACTAGGATGCTCTTAATGCATAGAAATCTAAAGTCCAAAGTCTCTGAAATTAAAAATTGCTGTCATGGAACATTCAGACAGGACTGGATTTAGAAGCATTTTGGATTTTTTTAATTAGGAATGCTCCTCTATGCCAATGGCCCCATACCTGAGGCAGTGAAATCTGAACCCTTCTGCTCTGGGAATTTTGTTCAAAGAACTTATATATACCCCACCTTCATATTCCTGTTGAAAACACAGAACTCCTTTCCTCCCTCTTACCCTACCTTTCTAAATAGCAGAATTTCCCAAATAAGGGAAAATTCTGAGAATAAACAACTGCCAAGTACATTTTTTTCCTAATCTCATGATCACCTAGCCTGGTGCAATGGCACACACCTTGGATCCTAGCACTCAGAAGGCAGAGGCAGGGGGATATCTGTGAGTTCATGAACTTGGAAAAGGATTCCAGGAATTCATAAGGCCACCCAAGGGCAGCAGAGAATATGAAAATGTTCTCCATTCAAGTTGTTTCCCCCTCCCCAAGCCCCCATCTCCATCCTCCACCCCCGTCACCACCCTCTTTTTGACACAGGGACTTGTATTGCAAGAATGCTTGGATTACAGGTGTGTGCCACCATGCGGGCCCACGCTGTCCATTCTATAAACGAATGAATTGCATGGCCAAGAGAGTGGACAGCTTAGCTCAGAACACAGGCTTAGTACATGATAGCCCCTATTTTCTTTCCAGCTTTAGTCACACCTGCTTAAAGCCACATTCTGTGAGCATGCACCATGAACACATAAAACAGTGCTGTGTGAAGTTAAAGGTATCATTTCTTCACACAGAAAACTTGAGGCAAAGGTAATCATAGGTTCTAGTAACTACCAAGATCAAATCAGACACAGCTTTAGAGTAATCTTTAGAAACCATATAAAGCCCCGGGCGACGGTAGTGCATGCCTTTAATCCCAGCTCTCAGGAGACAGAGCCAGGAGGATCTCTGTGAGTTCGAGGCCAGCCTCGTCTACAGAGTGAGATCCAGGACAGGCACCAAAACTACACAGAGAAACCCTGTCTCGAAAAACCAAAAAAAAAAAAAAAAAGAAAGAAAAAAAAGAAACCATATGAACCCATTTTAAAAGCAAATTGCAACACACACATCCGTGTGTGTGTGTGTGTGTGTGTGTGTGTGTGTGTGTACCAATTTTACCCACAAACAGAAACTTTTTACTGTAAAATCTTAACTAATCTATCATTTGAGTAGACATGGAGGGAAAATTATTCCCACCCTGCAGGAAACCCCCAAAAGAACACATTTCTTCTGTCCTGGTAACCAACCATAGACCTTTAGCATCAGATCAAGAGCTAGGTTTTCATTTGACTGCACAGTTAAGTCAGTGGACATTCCTTGTTCTTAATTAGCTATAACTATCTGTAAATCAGAAGACGGTATGAAGCAAAAGTAAGATGAACGTGCACACCTACCCCCAAACTATTAACAGCGGAAGACTCTGGCGTTCCCCTCTACAGTCATCTTCCCCACCCAGCCAAGACGTGACCAATATCCAGAACCTGGTATGTGGTTCTCGGGCATTCACACAGCACTGGAGTTCCCAGGATGAAGGGGTACATTTCAGTCGTCTCAGTCGTCTTGGGGTACATTTCAGAACAGATCTGGCCCTCCAGCAGCTTTCTCGGTAGCCATCATTACCAGAGCTATAACGCCCATACGTGCCCCCCTCCCAGCAACCATCAGTGCCCCTCTCGGTTCACCAGAAAGCAGAGTCCTTGGGCTGCAGAGACGGCTCAGGGCTTAAGAGGTCATGCTTGCTGCTGACAGAGGACCTGGGTTCCCATCGGGCAGCTCACAACTGTCTAACTCCAGCTCCCAGGGGGCCTGACACCGCTAACCTCCACAGACAACAGCACTCACATGCACAGACCCACAAGTCACATAATTAAAAACAATAAAGGAAATATTTTTAAAATGTAACTACTCTTTTAGACCTGAAATTTTTGAAGACATGTCACAAAATGCAAAGTAGAAGCAGCAGGGCTATGAGAAGCTGGTGGGTAACAGAAAGGGAAAGAGATACAACCCAAAGGCTAAAATCAAGTCAGTCATTAAACTGGTCTCGACGTCCCTAACCACAAGGTGGTTGACTACTCCTCACAAAGACGACAACAACAGTTTCTCGGTGTTTAGCTAAGCACCAAGGTTTCCTGCCACCAACAATGGGACAAACAGACAATACACACACCTCTTTACTACAACGTGCTAGAGAAAGGTACAATGCTGTGTGACATCACTGCCCAAAACACATCATTTAATTCTGGTCAGTACACATAATGTGGGCTCTCTTGCAAACAACTGGAAGACTAAAAACACATGACAAATTCAAAGCAACATCCAGTCCTGGCTGAATCCTGGACCAGAATAATTTTCTTTTTCCGACAAAGGACGTCAGAACAAGGTAAATTAAATTAAGTATGACTATGATTTCCTGGTTTTTATGACAACAGTATGGTGTGTGAGCAACTCCTTTAGATGACACACACTGACTGGAGTGGGGGCTTCTGCAACTCAACTCCCCAAATGCTCAGAAAGGCTGGGGTATAGCCCAGTGACCACACAGGTGCTTGCTGTAGAATATTATTTTAGGATGTGTTACTTGTGTTAAAGTTGCATTTGTTTAACTCCGTGAAGCTGTGTTACTTTGCCTGTCTCAAATACCTGATGGTCTAATAAAGAGCTGAAAAGCCAATAGTGAGGCAGGAGAGAGAAACAGGAGGGGCTGGCAGGCAGAGAGGATAAATAGAAGGAGAAATCTGGGAGGAAAAGAAGTAGCCAGAGAAGGAGGAGGACTCCAGGGGCTGCCACCCAGCTATACAGCAAGCCATAGAGTAAGAATAAGATTTACAGAAGAGAATGGAAAGGCCCAGAGGCAAAAAATAGATGGGATAATTTAAGTTAAGGAAAACTGGCAAGAAACAAGCCAAGCTAAGGCTGGGCATTTGTAATTAAGACTAAGACTCCGTGTGTGATTTATTTGGGAGCTGGGTGGAAGGCCCCCAAAGAGCAAAGAGTAAAGAGTAAAAACAAACAACAACAGGTGCTTGCTATGCAGGCAAAGTTCTGCCTTGTTTCTCAGCACAACAAAAACAGAAAAAAAGTCTAAAAACAAACAAAAGGTCACTGAAATACTATGGAAGCAGCTGGAAGGGGCAGGGCCTGATCTGAATGCTCCCTCAAGAAAGGCTTGCTGAGAAAAAAATCTGAGCCAAAAAAATGACTAAGAATTAACTAAGAAGTAATAGGGCATATGAAGACATTGCTAAAGAATCTGCTTTCACGAGAGTCTTATATATGACTGTGCTGGGTGAGACTTTTTCTCCAAATGAGAGTTTAAGGCCAGGCGTCGTGGTACATGCCTTTAATCCCAGCATGAGGCAGAGGCAGGTGGATGCGTGTGAGTTCAAATCCAGACCGGTCTACACAGCAAGTTCCGGGACAGCTAGAGCTTCATAATAGAGATCCTGTTTCAAACAAATAATAAATAAAAATAAAAAAATAACAGCCAGGCGGTGGTGGTGCACACCTTTAATCCCAGCACTCAGGAGGCAGAGCCAGGTGGATCTCTGAGTTCGAAGTCAGCCTTGTCTACAGAGTGAGATGCAGGACAGGCTCCAAAGCTACAGAGAAACCCCGTCTCAAGGGGGAAAAAAAAAA
>CABHPH010123579.1:0-19920 GCA_902168325.1 Peromyscus nudipes
GAAAGGCTCAAAGCTACACAGAGAAACCCTGTCACGAAAAACCAAAACAAAAAAAAAAAAAATTTAAGTGTAGAGAGTAGCCTCGTTATGGAGCTGGATGAGTGTGGGTGGAATGTGAAAGGGCAGGACTCGAACTTGCATCAGTAGCAGCAAAGCTTTCAGTTCCACCAATCACAGCCTTGTTTGATTGTCAATCCGGAGTCTTACATAGGAGCCTGTGAGAAAAGGCACCTCCAGCTGAAACTGATGACCTGAGTTCAATCCCTAGAACCTCCATGATGGAAGAAGAAAATCAACTTTCATAAGTGTCCTCTGACATCAGTGAGGGACCACTGCTGCACCATGGCTAGGCTTCTCCAGGCCCCAGCTTCCACTAAAACTCATTTTAGTTTCAGTTTTGGTCTCTGTACCCTGTTAGGTTTCAGTTTCGGTTTCTGTGCCCTGTTAAAGCAGGAAGAGGAGCCCCAGCCAATCAGGTTCAGAATGACCTCATCTCTCCCCCCCACACACACACACACATAACGGGGGGAGGGGATTGTAGTCATTTTGTTGTCTGGCTGGCAGACCTCTGCATGCTAGAATAAATGTTCTGGCTGATTGCAAACTGTGAGTGGTGGTCTATGTTTTGTGGGGTGTTCTGCAGACCCTAACAATCTGCATATACACCATGGCAAATGCGCAGTGAGAAAGAGACAGAGATAGAAACAGAGACAAAGGCAGAGAAATAAATAAAATAGAATTAAGAAAATTTAAAAAAAAGAAAAGCCTTACATAATGACCATGCACAAGCCTCACATTGCACCCAACACAGCTTTTTCTTGAGGTGCAGAGACAAACTCTCCCTTCTGGTCTAAGAAAGAATAGCACAAGCTGACTAGGCTTGGAGGATTCCCAAGGCTTGCCTTGTCCTGGGGAAGGCTTCCAAAGGAGGTGCAGGCTGCTGGGGTGTGATTTCCTCAAGATGTCCATGAAGGTTCAAGTGTTCAAAACAGCTAAGCCAGAAAGGGAGTGTCTCAGTGAGTTTCCACTTAAGACAGGCACAAGTAAAAGTTTTGACAATTATCAAATATATTTCACCCCAAACAGCTTAGCTCATTTGAAGAAAAAGTTGTAGGGAAAGGGGGCTGTTGAAAGAAACCCACCCCGACCCTAGAGCGCAGAACTAGGGAAAGACGGCTCAGATAAGGCCAGCGAAAGAAACACAATTTGGCTCAAATCAGAGCCATCTCTGCCCCTGGCCAACTGACTTGTGAAACCAACCAATCACAGAGCAGGACAGTGGAACCCTGGGCCCCAAGACAACCCCTGGTTGACTCTACCCCCAAGAAATCCTATATAAACTGCCCTGCCTGGTCAGTTAAAAAAAGGGCTGTTCTCTCCACCCTGGTAGAGGCAGCTACTCTCCTGGACTCCTCCTTCCCAAATAAATCTCTTTCTCAAAAGAGTTTTGGGTGTGAAGATCTTCATTCACTGGCTAGAGAAGATCCTTGCTGAAATGTCCCTCAGTAGACAGAGCAAGAGAGAGCTGAAAAAGTAACACTTTTCTCCAGAGCTGTAGGAGATTTCTACATTTCTGTAGGGGGTCCCCCTTTTGCAGAGTGAAGCAAAAGAAGCAACATCTTAGGCTGGAGAAACAGAGCTCTGCTAGGAAGCTCCCTTAAGTGGGGACTGAGCAAAGCCCAGCTATAGCAGCTCTCCAGGAGAGGAGCAGGATTGCTATATCCTGTGGGAAGACCATCCCCCATCACATCAGGTATAGCCAGACTCTCCCGAACAGTCAGGATTCCCTTCCCTGCTGAAGAAGTTCCAGTCCTGATTCTCCCAAGCAGTCAGAAAAACTTCCCCTGTCTCTTTGCAGCTCCAGCCATCAGAGCTGTCATAAGCAGCTCAAAGTGTTGCCTGTCTCCCCAGGTAGTCAGGATACCTTGACCCAGAGTTACAAAACTCACATTTTGGTGCCAAAACCTGGGACCAAACCCACAGAGTTGCAACAAATTTACTTACATTGTTGGTGCCAAAACACCGGATAGACTCCCTTGGTGTCTGTGCTCTTCCTTTGTGGTCTGAGCCACACTAAGACTCTATCCCTTATCTCCAGTCCATCTGCAACGGACCAAACTTCCAGCTTACCAATTGCTCAGCATTCCAACCAACAATGGCAATTAGGTGAGTACCCCTTTTGGTCAGTGTAAACATTTCCCTGGGTCTAAGGAAGGAGTGTCTGGCACCGCTCTAGTATACTTGGAAGTGGAGCTACCCCCAGCCAAGGTCTTTAAGGCTACAGCTGGCCCTCTTCACCTGACCACACCCCCCATCCTCAGAGCTGCAATCAGGCAGTTTTAAGCATCCCTTCCTGCGCTCACCCACCCATCTTGCCACAAAATGAGCCTGGTGAGAAAACTCTTTGTTTTAAGAAGTTGCTTTAGGGCAGTGAGAAAAGGGGAGATCTGAACTTGATTTCCACAGGAAGCAAAGTTATGCACCTAGGAGCCAGGCACTTGGCCTAGGACCCAGGCTGTCTCCAAAAGGATGTTTTACCTTAGTTCAGGGGCCTTGGATGCTTTGTTTGGAGCTGGCCCTATCTTTGGATGTAGCTAAAAGGGACATTTGCAAAAGGCAGATACCCAATTCAAATGCTAAAAAGGGAGCAGGGAGCCTGGAGGCAAAAGGCCCTACGTACATGACCTTAATCCAAGTACTTTGAGTGTATATGTCCGAGGAGGTTCACACACACCATTCTTGGGGAATTATGAGCACAAGAAATTCATAGCAAGAAACAGCTGAATATTAAAAAGCTGAATAACACCAATTATTCCTTGATAAATGGCTTCCTCTTGAAGGACTCCTTGGTCAATCAAGGTATAGCTTATTATATACAGCTGGACTCCTCTATTTCATATTCTTGTGGCCTGTGACCACCACTGTGTTCATCAGGGGACTGACAAGGACTCCTGTTCCAGGGGCTTCAGCTCAGCTCAGTCAGTCATCACTGCTGACATGGCCTACTTGAATGGTCCATTGGTTCTGCTCTCTATGGCTTCCTTGCTTCAATAACTCAACTCAACCCTGAGATTCAGCTCAGACTTGTTGCCCTACAGTTCTCCTCCACCCACACATAGACTCTGCCTATCAGCCTTCTGCCTCTGCCCCTATGTAGTAGGTCTCTTTGAACTCTGCTGTGGCCTCTTTAACCCTTTTGTAGCCAGTCATTTACTACTACTATTACCACCACCACTACTACCATTACACACACACACACACACACACACACACACACATGGGGAGAGGGAAAGACACAGAGAGAGTTGGGGGTTGCTGTGGTACAATCTTTTTGTACACTATAAATATGTATTACTCTCATTGGTTAATAAAAAGCTAACAGGCTGGTAGCTAGGCAGAAAGTTAGGTGGGAAAGCTAAACTAAGAATGCTGGGAAGAAGAAGGGTGGAGTCAGCCAGATGAAGAGGAAGCAAGATGAGAATGTTGCACTGAAATAAGGTACCAAGACACATAGCCAAACATGGATAAGTATTATGGGTTAATTTAAGTGTAAGAGCTAGTTAGTAACAAACCCAAGCTATTGACAGAGCATTTATCAGTAATATTAAGCCTCAGAGTCAATTATTTAAGAAGCGACTGCCAGGTATTTGGGAACAGGCTGGTGGGAGAGAAACTTCTGCCTACAGAGACACTTCTGCCTACAGAGAGGGATGTGTGCCCCAAGAGTTAATATTAGCAAAGATAAGATTAAAATAACCTGTGTTTGCTGGTGGTCATCTATCAAGAGAAATGATTTTCCAAATTTCAGGCAACAAAACTAATGTAGCTCATGAATCTCTTTTGACTCAATAAATTCTGACATTGTGGAAAAACACAAACATGTCTGACTGTTGGGGACACAGAGGTCCTTGTGCTCACAGAGAGGCACTAAGATAACCAGTGTTGTTGTTGGTTTTTATTCTTTTGAGGGGCCCACCAACCAACTCCCAAATAAATCACACATGGAGGCTTATTCTTAATTATGAATGCCCACACATGGGGGAGATGTGGCATGTACTTTATGGTCTGCTGACCTCTATGCTATCAGTCAGAGACCACATTAGGCCTTTTATCTATAGAACCCACTCTCATGGCCACATGGACTTTGTAAGATTCTCTATGTAGTCACACCTTTAGCTATATTGTGCACCTGGAACTGGACACCCCCAGGAAGCTAAAGAAACAACAGTCTCACTAAACACGCAGAGTCTCAGGAAGTCACATGATTCCCAGCCTCCTCCACAGGGGTAAATAAGCAACAACCCATTGCTGGCACAGAGAGAGAAGAGACTCTCTTCTGTGGAGCTGACTGCAAGTTGGGCAGGGAGCTCTGAGGATGCAGCTTTCTTGAGATATAACCCATGCTGGGGGTGTGGCTTTGGTGATACAGCTGCCTTTGAGTTATTCATGTTCCTGTAAGTGAACCCAATAAACTTCCCGGTTCTCAAAACTAGATTTGGGTGGAATTGTTTCTAGGTTATGTCGCTGGTAGTCAGTGTCCTCTCTATAGTGAACAGACATTTATAGCATCTCCCTTTGCATCTTCGAAACGTAAGCTCGAGGTGATGAGTTACGTTGAGGGCCTAACCCTCCCAGAGAACTACCTAGTCCTTTACTGGGATCTGGAGATGAAGGGAGTGCCCAACTCTTGACGCTGCTTACAGGAGTGGATCTCATTCGTGTGAAGCTGTGGAGATGAGTAACATGCCATGACTCAAGAAATATTGAGGCTGTTGTTAGCTAAGGGCTGGCAGATTTTCTTGAATAACTATTTCTGTATTTACTGTATTCCCTTTGAGGGACTTCAAGAAACTTCAAATGATTGCTTTAAAATTTTTATTTATACCGGGCAGTGGTGGCACATGCCTTTAATCCCAGGCAGATCTCTGTGAGTTCCAGACCAGCCTGGTCTACAGAGCGAGATCCAGGACAGGCACCAAAACTGTACAGAGAAATCCTGTCTCAAAAAAAAAAAAGTTTATTTATTTTGTTTAATTTTTTTTGAGACCGGGTTTCTCTGGGTGGCCCTGACTGTCCTGGAACTCCCTCTGTAGACCTGGCTGGCCTCAAAACTCAGATATTTACCTGCCTTTGCCTCCCAAGTGCTGAGATTAAAGGTGTTCACCATCACTGCCCACTGTTTATTTATTTTCATTTAAAAATTTTTCATACAATATATTTTGATCATGTTTGTTCTTTTTGTGTGTGTGTGTGTGTGTGTGTGTGTGTGTGTGTGAAATGTTTCATAAATTTGCATGCCATCCTTGTGCAAGGACCAAGCTATGTTCCAATTTTAGCAGATGAGAATGGTCTGGACTGGTAATACTGATTACTGATTAGATTACCAAGACAACAGCTCATGGAAAAGGCAGTTAGTTGACAGTGATTTGGGACTTCCCAAATGACTAATCTAACCTCTGTTTAGACTTTAACTGTATTTGCTAGGGACTGTTGAGATGGCTTAGAATAAAACAGCACTCACTGCTCTTTCAGAGAGAGGACCTGTGTTTGGGTCCCAGCACCTACCTGAGGGCTTACAACTGCTCTTTACTCCAGTTCCAGGCATGCACACAGTACACACACACACACACACAGAAGCAAAACACTTAAAACACATAAAAATCCTTAAAAAAAAAAAAAAAAAAAAAAGAGCTGGGCGGTGGTGGCGCACGCCTTTAATCCCAGCACATGGGAGGCAGAGCCAGGAGGATCTCTGTGAGTTTGAGGCCAGCCTGGTCTACAGAGTGAGATCCAGGACAGGCACCAAAACTACACAGAGAAACCCTGTCTAGAAAAACCAAAACAAACAAACAAACAAACAAACAAACCCAAAAACCAAAACAAAACAAAAAAGAGAAAAGAAAATACCTATTAGCTCAACTAGTTGAAGGTACCTCATCCCGGGAATTAAGCACACTCTTGACGGCAGGCACCAGTTTGAGAAGGTGTTCTTGTACAACTATCAGTGAATGAAATGCATTCCCAGAGAAAAGCTAGACAGCAGTGTGGCCCTCCCCACTTCCTTCCTATGACTGGACTCCTTTCCGGTTCCCTCATTACATAAGAAACCCTCCTCCTCCTCCAATCACGTGTTGCCCCTTGTGCATTCCAAGCGGAAGGATTGTGAAACAACCAGGAATTCAGAGCTGGAGAGGTGGGGGAGGGGAGCTTGCAACATCTAAAAATTATCATGGAAGATTTGAGACGTGGGGTGGGGGTTAAAGAGGCGTGATGAAGACGTCCACCCAGGTGACAGGCATTGCAGAGTGTCCACCAGTCCATGCTGTGAGGCGCTCTCTGTGGTTTACACTGATTAGGTTTCACTTTAAAGGTCCTGGAGCAGATTAGGAGCCAGGCCAGTTCACTCGGGTCACCACACAATATGGTTTATGTGAAAGAGTTTGTCGTACTGTTGTATACAATACGTTTGTAAAGCCATTAGGAAAAAAAAAAAAGCATTTGGAAAGGCCCTCTGTATAAAGCAGCACAAGTGAGTTTGATGAATTCCAAACTTCTAAAAATAAATTTGACTTCACAGAATCCTAGTCTTCTTGTTAGGATATATATAAAATCCATATATATGAACAAAATACAAGTATACATATATACATATATATAATGCAATAAAAATATTAGTCAGCTTTAAAAAATTACGACTTTGCGATAAATATTTCAGTAGACAATTGCTGTTTTATGATTTAAACATCCACAGAGACCAAAAGGCTCTCTTTAAATGGCACCTAACTCTGTTCTTAAACACATGCTACAGATCAGTTTTCATTAGCAGAAAGTATTTATAACACCTCAACCACTGATTTAAAAAATGGACCCTTACTTCCAGTGGAGACATACAAACAGTCCTCAAGGGAAAAACTTCAGAGCATCGGGAGCGATGGCTATGCAGAGCAGGCTTCCTATTTTTTTCCGGCACATCTCGACTCTGTACTTCACTGCAAACTACAACCATCACGCTAAGATTACAAGAGATTAAATGTAAGGCCCCAAGCGTTTCCATATTCTGTAAACTCATCTTCGTCCTTCCAACAAGATTATCTTCTCCCAACGATTATCAGTGTACAAAAAAACGGAGTGGGGGGGGGGGACCCCATACCAAATTAAAAATTTCAACCAAACAAAACTAACCACCTGGGGCAGCTGGAGTTTTCATATATTTAATCAGACATCCCAAGGCGACTTATTAAAAATAAGCTTTTTAAAGGGGAAGGGCCATTTGAACAACTCTATTTATATACTTATTCTTTATTTAGTGAGATACAATCTCCCTCGGTAGCCCAGGCTGGCCTTGAACTCTAGGAATCCTCCTGCCTCAGCCTCTGGAGGGTTGAGATTCCAGACATACCCACCCCACCCCCACCCCCACTCTTGCTGGAATTCCTTGTTGTTTTTGACTAGATTAGATAAAGACTCATTTAAAACTGCGATGATCCAACATGTTCAGAGACCTCGGGAATTTCTGTCCCACAAAGGACAGCCGGCAGCCGAAAGCATTTCATAGGGACAGCCCAGGCCCCATCGGAAAGCACACTGGGAACTCGGTCCCCGCAGGCTGCGTGGGGACCGAGGCGCGGCCGGCCCCGCCAACCTCGCACATGCACTCGCACACGTAGGCGGGAGCCGCAGGCGGTCCGCGCCCCGCACACCGGACGGCTGCAGCGGGCGCTGAGCCCAGGCACGTACCGGGGCGGGGCCAGCGGGCGGAGGGCGCGGCGTTTGCATCCGCAGCAGGTAGCACCGTGCTCGCTCGCTCGCTCGCTCGCCTGCCCGGAGCAGGAGTGCCAGGCTCTCTGCGAGCTCGCTAGCTCGCCAGCCAGGGTCGGGCTGCGCCGCTCTCAGGCACCTGCCTTTCTCTGCGTTCCGGAAGGCAGCCAAGACCGAATAGAGGAAATTACATAGTAAGGGGAGATCGGGTGTCTGAGCAGCGTCGTGGATAAAAATCACCCATGGCAGGTAAGAATAAAAAGGATTCCCAAGCCCCTGAAGGGTGTGAACACAAAGCTCCAGGAGGCGTTTAGAGGAGCGGGTGTGGTGAGGTGTCGCTTTTATATGACAGGGCACTATGTAGGATCATAATCTACAGATTGCTCTAACCGGAGAACAGGTTCAAGGCTGCGTACGTAAAGGGAAGAAATAAGAGCAAAGTGGTCAGGGCGGACTTGAAACACAGCCAGAGGTTTTTTTCCTTTTCCTTTTTTGTTGATTCCAGCCAGCAGCATGTTTGAGGTTTTACTGAATTAAACTTTAAAGTAAGAAAGGCCCTCCTCACCGACCGTTTTGGTACCCGCCTCCAACTCTCGCTTGACATTTCTGCCTTAGAACTTTGAACTTCTCAAACCTCTTATCGAAGCTTGGAGGAGGAAGTTAAGATTCGGAATGGTAATGATGAGGTTTTTAACCACGTCTGTTATGCTGTTAATTCCGACAGCTCTGAGAAAGCCACATGCATCTTTCTGTAAGCCTTTTATATTTAAGGGCTTTGTCATACCTTTCACCTTTAGACCCTTCAATGCCTCTGTAGTGAGAGCACCAAAGTTTTGGTTCAAACTCCAACCCAGTAGGTAGCTTTAAAAACACGTTGTTCATTTGTGTCTTGCCACTCCTCTTCGGACACACCACCTCACTTCTCAAAGTGACAGCCAGCCCTCCATTTTCTACTCTAGACTGTGTCTTCCTTTGTGCTATTTTTGAACATTCGCCAATGGGGAATCGGGTATGTTCTGTGGGCTGGTGGTTAGGACCGTAGGCTCTTGAGTCACTGATGGCCAGCATCTAGAATGTACAAAACGAGATACAAGCATGAATTCATAGAGGTGGTGAATTCACGTGCAGAATGCGAGCATTAAGTCTTAGCGTGTGGTACTTAACAGACATTAGGGTCATCTAGAAGCAGACTTTGCAAAGCACGTTAGCAACAGTCAGCTATGGTGATGGGTAACCATGTTCAGTTCTAGGCCTAACAGAAGCACTGTGATCAAATGAACAAAATATGGTAATTCCCTTTGCTATCCTTTTGTCAGGGGCAAGTAATACCAGTCATGTATTCATAGCAGTGCCTGAGAACAGGGTAGCAGGGGTGTCCTTGAAGGGAGAGAAATGCTCGGGATACCAGAGCAGGGTTCTAAAGGCACCATAAAGAAATCCAAGATGGTGGGCAATGCTGGGAAGGATCGGCTGACTGTATCTGGAATCTAGGTACTCCAGGTGATTTCTGAGGAACCACATGTAGGTACTTTTCCTTACAGCTCCCTTTTGAACCACTGCTCACAAGTCATTTCCTCAGACTTCTAGTATATACTGACAAAATCTACAAATATTTGAAAACTGTACATAACTTCAAGTTTTCAACTGAAGCTAATTTATTAAATAAACGTATTTTAATTTTTTTGTGAACAAGGAATAGTAAGCAACCACTTTATTCTAAAATGTCACCTCTATTGCTGTCTGTAATTAAGTGTGGAAGTATGTTGGCTCATGGTATCTGGGGTGCCCCCAACTTTGGATTAGTATTACTATACTGTTCAAAACTGTTATTTGTAATCACAGGCTCATCCTAAGAGTAAAAACAGCTCCCTAAGACTTAGCTTTGTTTAGGATTTATACCAAGGCTCTCCACTGGTTATGTAATTGGTCGGTGAGGATATGTTTCTGGGCTTGCTTGGTGCCGTGGTATCGTTTGCTTGGTATGCGTGTGAGGCTCCAGGTTTGACCCTCAGCACCACAGAGATGGTTCTAAAAGACTGTTACCTCTGGTGTGGGGATTCAGTGATCTCCTTCCCCAGGGTTTGTTTGGTTTTTTTTTGTTGGTTTTTTTTTTTTTTAACAGACATTTTCATGTAGCCCACACTGGCCTAGAACTCACTATGTAGTCAAGGCTGGTTGGAATTCCTGATTCTCCTGCCTCTGCTTCCTAAGTGCTGGGATTACAGTTCACTACTAGCAGTCTCAGATTCCATTTTTTATGTTTAGATCTTCATAGACTTTCTGATTTTTTTAGAAATTAGAATGTGAAAGCAGAACAGCTATATAATAAGAGAAAAACACAGGAGAAAAATAAAGCTATTTAAAAATGTTTTTAGAATACTAAAAGAAACACATGATATAGAAAGATATGCATATAGCTGGAAGATATTTGGTGTTTATTTGGGAGTTTCTAAAATTCACAATTACAGGATACTGTTTTCTTTTGACCTGGCAAAGTAAAGAAACACCAGGTAATGTACGATTAGCTGTAAACCACATCTGCATATTAATGTGTCATGTACCCATATCATTAAAACCAAACCAACCAAGATAATGTTCTAAGACATAGGATGGACATAGGATTCTTTGACCTGCCACCTAAGTACCCTTGGAGCTTAGGGAACTGTCTTATTTCAACTCTAGTTTTATTTATCTGCTAATGGAAACAGATCAGAAATTAGGAGGAACCTGGAGCCTTTATAACAATATATGATTATGATGTTTCATGATTTGCTTCACTTATTCCATTCATACTGAAAATGCTGAAGTTTTGTGTTTTATATTTTAATAGACTGATAAATTTATAATGGCAAATTTCTAAAAAAGTTCTCTTTACAGTGCAATATTATGATTTGTCATTATTTAACATGACATTTGGGAACACATCATACATTAGATAATGACAATAATGAATGCAAAAATGTACAGTATAATTTTTATAAAGAACTTAAATTTGTGAGAAATCATTTTATGAGCTGGAAATGTTGAAACAAATGTTATTTAAACATAAAAGCTGACCCAAGGGGGCCTGGTCCACAAAAGATGTTTATTTGATGTAACAAAACAGTACAGTTAGTGTTAGACCCAACCAACCACAAAGAACAAGGGAATGAAAAATTTATACAATGTACATAGAAAAAACAAGATGTTTACTATGACAACTCTATATTCCTAAAATAATGCTTCTAAAAAAAAATCACTCAATTATTGAAATCTATATGAAAAAAGGATGTTAATAGCGACAAAGTGCATAAAAGCAAACATCATATTTTGAACAAATTAACATACTAGGCAATTTTACTAACGATGCATGATTTTTTTGTTGTTGACAGTATGCTCAAAATGTCTTTATACCAACAGAGTGGGCAGAACATTTATGTTTAATATTAATTACACAGTATTAGCATAAGCTTCCACAACTACATAGGGAACCGTTTTCTTTTGAGCTGGTAAAGTAACTAAAGAAACATCAGATAATTTCTCTGAATTGAGAATTTTATCCAAATAAATGCCACATACCTTCCGGATATATGCATATCTCTCTATATCATGTAAATGGCTTTACCCATATAAAGAAACCATACAGTTTAAGAATCATTATAAGATCAACAGTGTCATGATCCAGGCTTAACAATTTCATAGGCCAAAAAAAATTTCTTCTTAAAAACTAGTTTTATAAATGCAGAATATATTGCATGAGTAACTGCTGGTATTTTTAAGAAAATATATTGTGCAATTGTGGCTACCATATACTGCTGGCAAAGCATTATTTTCATGTAAAACATGAAAAAAATGAGTAAAAAATTTTCAACTGCCTATGATCATGATGAAGATTTACTGCTTTCTTAAAAAATTATATTGGCATTTCATTAAAAATAATTCAATAAGGGACAAACTCCCTCACCAAAAATAAATAAATAAAAAGGTGCATTTTAAATGACACTACTGCAATGCAATGGTGAAAATACTGAGGAAATGTGAATGTGCTGTGATCTGGCATTAAAAGAACGTAGTAAAAAGAGCATTAATGAAAATTAAGTAGAAGGGGATCAAAACTAAACTATCTGAGTTTGTGCAGTATTGTAGCCAGGCTTCTAAAATTAGATATAGAAAATATAAATAGACTGCTGAGCCACCAGTGTCCAAAAATAACCAACAGAAACAAAAAACCCAAACAAACAACAATAACAATAACTGAACAAAAAAGAAACAATAAAAGGAATGAGATTCTGAAAGCTCAGTTAACTTGATCCAAAGCTCTGAGTAATTCTTCACCCTGCAGTAGGTTTCTGCTGCCTTGTATGGGAGCATTAACTTCACAATCATAACTGGTCAGCTGTGGTAATCCACTCTGATCCATTGATTGCCCCAGCAGTCTACATGCTAAATCTGAAAAACAAAAAAGATACCTGAGTATCATTCAATTGCTTAAACACCTAATATGCAGTAGGTACTAGGTAAAATAAAACACATTTCTGGAAGGAATTTTAGCCTCTAGGGCAAACCCTTAGCTGTGCAAACAAGTAAGTATAATCAAGTTTATTTCTGCTGTTAGATGTTTATACAAAGTCTGTTCTGAAATGCTTAAGCAATTCATTAATCACTGAATTTCAATTTCGGCCAGCAGACAACATGCTACTGTACTTCATTTTTCTTCTCTCTCTCTCTCTCTCTCTCTCTCTCTCTCTCTCTCTTCTTTTCTTTCCTTTTTCTTTTTCTTGAGACAGGGTTTCTCTGTGTAGCTTTGGAGCCTGTCCTAGATCTCGCTCTGTAGCCCAGGCTGGTCTCAAACTCACAGATCCGCCTGCCTCTGCCTCCTGAGTGCTGGGATTAAAGACCTGTGCCACCACCACCCAGCTACTTTTTAATCTTCCTAAGGAACCAAAACCACTGTCACTTGGGGGAAAAGTCCTAAAATAATATCATATTTAAATTTTTCCTTTTGCTGGTTGAGAACAGCAAGAATAAACTAACCAGAGGGTATTAAAATAATTGTCTTTTGCTCCATTCCATTCTGTTCACTTGATTTGCATCCTTTCACACGTTTCCAAGAAAGTGACGTAGTGGGAGCACTGTCACCTGGCTGCTGCAATAATGTCCCCTAAAAAGAATTAAGTGAATATTTAGTATGTTGAATCTTTTACAATAGAAAACCTTGCAGTCAAAATACATTTAATAGCAACCAATAAGCCAGATTTCTTAAACAATGCTCTAGAATTTAAATTTTTCTAGTAATAATGTAGTTTTCATTTATTCTTATAATAGTATGATAAAGTTATTTCCTCCCCATTATTGTTAATGTGTTTTTAAATACTTTCCAGTCAATCTGTTCTGACCGTAAGCTAGCCTCAACTGTCCTTAAAACATAGTCCTTTTTGTTTTGGTTTGGTTTTTGGTTTTTGGAGACAGGGTTTCTCTGTGTAGCTTTGGAGCCTGTCCTGGATCTTACTCTGTAGACCAGGCTGGCCCCGAACTCACAGAGATCCGCTTGGCTCTGCTTCCTGAGTGCTGGGATTAAAGGCGTGTGCCACCACCGCCTGGCTGATAGTCCTTCTTTAACAAACATTTTAGGTTTATTTTTATTTTATGTGTCTGGTTATTCTGCCTGTGTGTGTCTGGACAGCACACGTGTATGGTGCCAGCAGAGGTCAGAAGAGCGCACTGGATTGCTAGACTGGAGTTGCAGAGGGTTGTGATCCAGCACGTGGGTGCTGGACTTTGAACCTGGGTTTTTTGGAGGAGCAGTCAGTACTCTTGACTGCCAAGCCATCTCTCTAGCCCCAGTGCTTCTGGAATACGGAAAATAATTTACAGAGAAGAAAATGAGAGTGGTGATGATACTGGGGGTGGAGTGACGGGCAAACCTGATTCTTCCTCTAAATTTATCTGCCACGTTTGGGTTTTTCACACCAGAATTTATTAAATGTAAGTTTAGAAACAAGCCCGAAGATAGCTTTTGAAAAGAAAACTTTAGTCTGTATTTGGAAGACAACACGCCACTCACACTCACAATTCCCGCTGCTTGGAAAAGGGAGCCATCTTGTTCCATTTTTCGCTTTCTCTGGGCATTCTGCAAAGCTATTATCTTTGGGTTTAATTCTTCCTCAGGAACAGTATTTCTGGAAAGAAAAAACAAACCATTCTATAGAAGACCACCATTGCTCAGTGGACTCATATTTTGGGGACTACTGAAATATAAGATGACATTCATTTCTGTACAGTATTTTCAATTTATAAATGTTTTAGCTGGACACGGAGCTACATACCGATAATCCCTGTTTGAATCCAGTCTGGCTACATTTTAAGTTTAAGGCTAGCCTGGACTACACAGTGAGAATCTGCCTCAAAAACAAAACAACCACCAAACAAAATTCATGTTCATTTTAACCTCATTCTAACACTCAAGGATGGATATGACAGGTACTTTGTAACCATTTTATAAATGAGAAACTGAGGCCAGCTGGGTAGTTTGCTCTAAGTTCCACTGCTAATTAACTGTAGCTATGAACTACATGCCGGGCCTTCACATACCTATCTCCTCTACAGTGACCTTTGCACTCTGCTGGTTTGGCCTCAGTACTGACCAATATATCTGAATTGGATATCTGAAATATTAGGCAACAGGGAAGTATTATGAAGTCAATTAAGCTTGTCGTATTTGTTTTGGTTTTCCAACAGAAAGCCAAATGGCTAAGTCATATGACTAACTCTTAATTTTAAAGTATTTATAAACCATGTAGTATATAAGCAAGCTGGCTTAATTTTTTTTTGTTTTTGTTTTTGTTTTTGTTTTTTTGAGAGACAGGGTTTCTCTGTGTAGTTTTGGTGCCTGTCCTGGATCTCACTCTGTAGACCAGGCTGTCCTTGAACTCACAGAGATCTGCCTGGCTCTGTCTCACGAGTGCTGGGATTAAAGGCGTGCGCCACCACTGCCTAGCTGGTTTAAAATTTTTATGCAAGTATGTTATGTTCATGAAATATAATTCATTCTATCATGTAAATATCATCTCTGGTTGTACTTCTGTTGTATCTATTTATTTGGTGTGTGTGCACACCACCATACTCAGCCTTGGTCTTAAGCTTGTAATTCTCCTGACTCAGCTGCCTGAGAGCCTGGACTAAGGCATATATTACTATACTCAACTGAAAATACTGAATTCATCTAAAGCCCCAAGTTTTTTCCTAGCTCAAAAAAAATGGCAGGCCTGTCCTAGCACTAGGTGAAGGGGTGATAAGGGGAACAAAGGTCCACCCAGTTTCAGCGGAGTCCTTTCTTCTGCTGTCAGAGGCAGCTTGCTCTGTCTAGGCACAGAACGGAAGGAATCATTTTTCTTCCACTCACTAAGTAGTGAAAACTACTTTCCTGGAGGTACAGCCTCATATTTAAAACACACCAAATACCATTACATATTATATACAGAAATTCTAAATATTTGCTCAAACATTGATTCATTCCATAGAAACAATATTGTAAGTCATTCTAGGACTCTTGGTAGATCTAAACAAAGCTGCTTTTCTTTTTTTTCGAGACATGGTTTCTCTGTGTAGTTTTTAGTGCCTGTCCTGGATCTCGCTCTGTAGACCAGGCTGGCCTCGAACTCACAGAGTGCTGGGATTAAAGGTGTGCACCACCACTGCCCAGCCAGTTTATTTTCTTTATAATAACTGTAACACAAAAATATTAAGTTTAAGACTCGCAATTATATGCAAGCTTTTAAAAAGAAGGCCTGCAAATATCCACATTTACCAATGAGGACTAAACACCACCAGGCTGAGTCTGGAATGGGAAAGAACCATTAGCTGAAGGGCTTTTCTTCAGGTATAGAAGGATCTAAGCAGGGAAGAAGTTATTTCCCATTCTGAATGACACACAAAGAAATGCCTGACATTTATAACTTACGGCTGGACTTTATTTTTAGGGGTGTTGGAAGACATCTTTCTGACTTTCTATATTTGGACAATTGATAGGATTCTGTGAGAGAAGTTATAAGGTTACTTGGACTTTTGAGTGTTTGTTTTAATTCAGACAGTGTATGAACTCTATTATATTCCTTAAAGCATATGTCAGAAAGATGGCTGTATGTTTAGAAGTCATTTAACGTCACATACGTACTAGAACATGACAGGACTATGTTCCATATAAATACCTTTGACTCAAAGTGACAGATACGTTCGGGCTCCTTGGATGAGCTTTCTCTGTCTGTTCTCGGACTCTCCTCCCCGCTCTGTCTGGTGAGGCTGTCCGACTGGGAGGAGCACTGTATGCCGATGCTGGAGCAGCTGTCGTTTCTTGAGGTACAGGGGTGGAAGGTGGAGATGCAATCAGTATTTTAATGTCTTCCAGAGTGTCCTTCGTCACTGCTTTCACTTCATCAGTGGGGGCGGTGGTGGTGGTGGCGGCGGCAGGTGTGGCAGCAGCGGCAGTCACGGTGGGTTTCTGTAGCTGGCTCTGCTGGAACACTGTGACTGTGCCGACACCTGGAGGGCTAGAGGAACTGCTCTCGAGTGGCGACAACTGATCGAAGGAACGCAACTGGAAATCATCATCCATCGGGATATAAGGGGCCAGCATCTCCAAGTCTAAATCGGTGTCCTTTCAAACAATAAATACAAGACTTTGTATATGACTACATCTTGTAAAAGAAAAACAAGTTAAACCCAGTCACTTCAGACTAGAAATTAATAAAATAAAAAATAAGCAAGGCAACATACCTGAGTTGAAAATGGATTCTTTGCTTCTGTATCTTCGGCAAACAGTTTTTCCACCAGTTCCAACTTGAATACATTGACCATATCACTATCCACATCAAAACAATATTCACTGGGACTGTTAGGCTGTGAAAGGAATTAGGAGTGTTTACTTTTTCCTAAGGAAATCTCTAGGTTTGCTAGTTATGAAGTTTCAGGCAACAGACATTATAAAGCTTTATCTAACTAAAAATTACGATAGAAAATTTGTTTAGTAGGCTGTGGTGGAAGGAAAACGCCTCTAATCCCAGCACTTGGGAGGCAGAGGCAGAAGAATCTCTGTGAGTTTGAGGCCAGCCTGGTCTACAGAGTGAGCTCCAGGCCAAAAAGGGCTACATAGTGAGACCCTGTCTCAAACAAAACAAAACAAAACAAGACCAACCAACCAACCAACAACCCTCCCCACAAACAAAATTTGTCTATTCTAAAGAATAAAATTCACCAAACAACTTAAGTCCTGCAATGGTACCTGACTATCCAATTAACTAGTTGACATTTTCACTGGAATCTTAAGTGTCTATTCTATTATGTTAGAAGTTAGAGACAAGAGTTTCAATAAAGAATACGGTAGCTTGGTATACTAAGCGTAACACTTTACTTTTCCTCATTTTTCAATAGATTTACTTTTGTAAGATTAATGACAAAATGAATCAAACACTTCTGTGCTGGGCAAACCATGAAAGCAAAGACTATATTCTCCAAAAGGTTTTACAATACCGTATTGCTTAACTTACAGCTGCCCATTTTAATTCCTAACAGTTTAATGCAGAATCCAAACTTATCTGTGGTTCACTAACCAGGTTACAAAGTTCAGATCTCAGCTGTCCTGTTCCCAGCACGATGTTAATAGGAGAAAGCTCTGAAAAGGAATTGTTCTGGATTTGGAAGCAGCTGTTTGTGACACTCTCAGCCCTGGTGCAACCTAGATACTTCTGTTGGCTTTTGAGATCTATCAGTATCTGGCTTTTTCTTCCATCATGGTACCTACCTCAGGTGAACTTTGTCTGGTGCTCCCATCAGAAGGACTTGCTGGCTGATCTGGAATCTGGGGCATGGTAAAAGAAAGTTCCAGTGACTCTGGACTCGGCTCTAATTTTAATGCGACTTCTTGATTCAGCGCAGGATCAGCACTACTTCGAAGTGGCTTTGGCGTTTCAGAGGCAGGTAATGGAGACATTGCCAGATTTATATTTGTTAATTTTTCATTATTAGAGGGGAACATTACATCATTATATAGTGGAACATCTTCAAGTTGTTGGTCTTCAGTTTCTGTGTCTGCAGAGGAAAAATTTCATCAATCTAGAGAACATCAGGATTTTAGTAGTCATAGATATTTTCTACTTTTTATAAAAGATTTGATTCGATCAGTTTTCTTTAACTGAAAAGTTTATAGACATTACAGTCTGATCATTAAGTCTGAGTTATCTTTTTTGTCCACCATTGTCAACTCCTAGGATGTGTACCTCCAACGTTTTTATACGCTAAAACTTAGCCTAATTTGAAGTAACATTTTCATTTTCATGTCTGCTTTATGGTATGACTGCTTCATTAGTCCTTTAGCATTCACCCAATTACACCTACTGCAATTCAACTCTACTGAATGGTGCAGCGGGGTGGCAGGGAGCATACTAGAGGGTATCAAGAAATAACCTTCAGGATACTCTTAACTACAATTCCCAGCGGAACACAAAAATCAAAGCAGGAAGGCTATCAAATTTCAGAAACAAACATATTAAACAATACTTTCAAAAGACTATATGCAAACACTTAAGCCAAGAAATGGAGCAGAGTGTAGCTGCATGGAGACAGGAAGCAGCAGACACAGCAGAAGAGGCGGACAGACTAAGCACCCACCATCACTGCCAAAATCCAGAGATATGATCGTGTCCCCAGCAGCCGGGGCCAGCAGAGTCAGAGCATCGGGTTCTTTCTTAAGCTTATCAAAAAGGCAGCTGGTATCCTCTGATTCCACTTTGGTGAACAGCTGAGTCATTTTCATATCTGAAGATTCAACTGGTTTGAGGACACATTCTGTTTGTTGAAGGGAGAAAATCAAGTCGTGCTGAATAATACCACTGTCAAAAAAGGAGAGATTAGTATTTGTAAATTAGCACTTGGCACAATGATGGTGAGGGGGACTATGAAATGACCTTGTCTCTTAAATTATGCTTTATATAAAAAAACACATTTTAACATTCCTTGAGATGAATAATCTCTCATGCATATTTGCCACATTTCTTTTCCCCCCAGTTCTGGTGATTGATCCCAAGACCTGTGCATGCTAGGCAAGCATTCTACTATTGAGAAATGTATATTGTTTTAAAACACCAATATGAAAATAAAAATTTAAATGAAATTCACTAAATATTCTACTCATTTGAATTGGAACACTCTTTGCGAACAGTGGTGGCGACAAGAACGCCTGCAGTAAGAATATGAAGGACACAGCAGAGTAATGCATCTGTGCTGATGCACACAATGGAAAGGACACAAAACTACTCTTCAGCATCAACACAGGAGGCATGGTCTACAGATGATCTTAGAATATAATGACAATGACCACAGTCTTTATGAGGGGCATCATATTTTCTTGGTGGAAATAATTCCAATGTGAAATAGATAAGCAAACAATGACCATACACTGTGGTCACTCCTAAAATGGAAAAGGATGTTTCATAGAAAGGCAAACAAGCTGAAACTTGGGCTCAAGTAACAAACGTGAGGCAGACTGGGAGAGGAAGAACAGTTTTACATGAAGGCAAAACTCACAAAAGAACTCTTTGGAACGAAGATGATTCTTTGGGATTAGAAGTGGTAAGGCATGGAGTTTGATCCCAGCACCAAAAGTATCCCCCAAGGAGACAAGAGAACACTAGAAGTTGCAAGAACAAAAACAATGGCCAAAGTCTCCAGCAGAGGGGTGACCTGGATTTTGGTGGCATCTGTGAAAGTTGTGCTGGAGACTGCTGGCACAGCCCTGCAACCCTACACAGGGCAGCTGCAAATTCAAGGCTGGCCTGGTCTACAGTGAGTTCCAGGCCAGCCAGGCCTACTCAGTGAGACAGGGAAAAAAAAGGTAAAGGGTATGTAACATAAGAAAATGAGCTATCCACGTTAGAGAGCTCTGCCTGGCAATTAAATCAGAATGTTTTGGTAATGTGAGGAGTGACTGAATGGGGTAAAACCTACTGAAATAACTTACAGAGTTCATGAATATAACTAAAGCCCCATGTCACATTATACAATCTGTCACAGTGCCCTCACAGGAGACAGTCATTTAACCTTCACAGAACCTTCTTGGCCCAAAGATACTAAGTATCTGCTTAAAACTGAACTACCAGGAAAACAATCTACAGACTGATTAAAAAAAAAAAA
>CABHPH010123591.1:0-22192 GCA_902168325.1 Peromyscus nudipes
GTCCTTCTAAGGTGAGGCCAAGAGCCCGAGAATGAGGCCAGAAGCTGTGACCTAGAGAGCAATAGGAAACACAAATACCCATCTCTATGCAAAGCCAGGCTCATATTTCTGGTCTGGGATGGGCTTTGAGATAAGAAGCTATGAATGCTATGGAATGGATTGGAGAAGCTACTTCTAGGGTGAATCCCTCTTGCTGGCATGAGTTGGCAGGAGAGGGGGGTTTTAGAGACTCTGAAGAAAGGACAGTGGTTGGTTGGCCTTTCAAAGGGACAAGTACTAGATGTATGGGCAGAAAGAGGTGATATGTCATAAATGTGGTGTGTAAGTAACATGGCTGATCTGAACAACAAATGGTAAGGTTTGTTGGTCTGAACACCTAAAGTCCAATCCTCACATGGAGGGTCTACTGTGCTGTTTACATGAGGGAGCAGAAATCAGTGTTGGATCAGGGAAGTCATGGGTTCAAGGCTTCTAGTGTCTTGCATCACTATATGTAAGAAGTATATTTAAGCTCACTAACTATAGGTTTTCACTATCTTGCCCCTTTACTACCTTCTTTTGGCTAGGCAAGTCTCTGCAGACGAGGGTGAAGAATCATCTGGGGACCTCGATGTGATGTTTTGAGACCAGTGCCAAAAACAGCTGCAGTGTAAAAAACAGAACACCCATTTCTCTTTACAACACATCCTTTGCATGGTCTCTACTTACCCACCACCACTTACTTTTAGATAACCCTAGATTTCCCCATGATAGCAAGGAGGCAAGGTTCATTTCCCATCCCAGCCTGAAAGCACAAAACCACCTCAGGCTCTGAACCTCTAAAACAGTCTCCCCGTGCTGTCGGTATACTAAGCCAGCTCTTCTAGTATGGTTTCTGCCCTTTCTTCCATAAATGGCTTCACCTCCACTGCTGGACAAAGGGCACATCTTTCTTTCTTAGCTTTGCTGGGGGTAGGGAGTATGAAAGCAGAGAAGCAAGTTTCCCCAGTGTTAAGAGCCAGGACAATTTTTCTGCTTAAGTGGTAATGGAAAACAAAACTAACTTTAGCCAAAGCTGGCTCTTTTTGACTTTAAGTGAAGACCATGTGGTCAGAATTCCTCTTTTTTTTTGTTTGGTTTTTCGAGACAGGGTTTCTCTGTGTAGTTTTGGTGCCTGTCCTGGATCTCGCTCTGTAGCCCACAGAGATCCGCCTGCCTCTGCCTCCCGAGTGCTGGGATTAAAGGCGTGTGCCACCACCACCCAGTTTGAATTCCTCATTTTTACTAGAAGCTGTTCCTAGGAGTTGAGATTGGCCTCATCTCCTTAACTCTACTACCATCCTTACTATAAACCTTGGAGGCTGAAAACTGACTTGAGAACTTTTATAATTCAGGTATCAAAATCCCTTTTCCCTATTCACAGTTTAGGTTATTGCTGCCCAATTTGGTAGATACTGTGTTTGGGCTTCCCATAGCAGCCATTCTCTCCCATCCCTAGGGTTATGGTGTTTTGTTCCTTTTTTTGTGGGGTTCTCCCCCCCCCCACAGGGTTTCTCTGTCTAACAGTCCTGGCTGTCCTGGATCTCGCTCTGTAGACCAGGCTGGCCTGGAACTCACAGAAATCCACCTGCCTCTGCCTCCCAAGTGTTAGGATTAAAGGCGTGTGCTACCACTGCCCGACTGGTTTGTTTGTTTTCAGTTTTTCGAGACAGGGTTTCTCTGTGTAGCTTTGCGCCTTTCCTGGAGCTCACTTGGTAGCCCAGGCTGGCCTCAAACTCACAGAGATCTGCCTGCCTCTGCCTCCCGAGTGCTGGGATTAAAGGCGTGCGCCACAACCGCCCGGCTGCTGTTTGTTTGTTTTTCTGAGACAGGGTCTGTCAGTGGCTCTCAACCTGTACCTTGCGACCCCTTGGAAGGGGTTGAATGACCCTTTCACAGGGGTCTCCTAAGACCATGGGAAAACACAGATATTTACATTTCAATTCATAACAGTAGCAAAGGAAATGATTTTATGGTTGGGAGTCACCACAACATAAGAAACTGAACGGTCAAAATAAGCATTAGGAAGGTTGAAAACCATTGTTCTATGTAGTCCTGGCTGTCCTGGAGCTGGCTAAGTAGACTAGTTTGGCTTAGAACTCAGAGATCTTCCTGCCTCTGCCTCCTAAGTGTTGGGATCACCACCACACCTGGCCTGATTTTTTTTATGGTTTTAATACTCTCTCCCAACTCCTGTACTTAAGAATAAACAGCTCCCAGAAGTTGTCAGTTTCTTTTACTACATCGCACAGCCACTGGCTGACACAGAGCAACCTAGCATCTTCATTGATGACTAAAAGACATCTACACAGGATGCAGTTCTAAAGCAGCCAGGTAACTTCAAAGGCCAGCACATTTTATGCTCCGGTTTCACTAAAATTTGTGTATGTACGATGCTTAAAAACATACCTGGTATAAAAGAAAGCATCTTCAACAAATGGTGCTGGGAAAACGGGATGTCTACATGCAGAAGGATGAAATTAGACCCATATCTGTCACCTTGCAAAAAAACTAGCTCCAAAGGGATCAAAGAGCTATCCATGAAACAGTATACTACATGATACAGGTGTAGGAAAGGACTTCCCAATAAGACTCCATGTACTCAAGAATCATGGCTAACAACTATCAAGTGGAACATCATAAAACTAAAAAGCTTTCGTACAGTTAAAAAACAATCAACTGAGTGAAGAGAAAGCCCATAGAATGGGAGAGAATCATTCATAGCTATACATCTGACAGAGAATTAATACCCAGAATATATGAAGAACTCAAAAAACAAACAACAACAAAAACAGTCAAAATAACAAAACAATCAACTGAAACAAAAACAACACAAATGACCCAGTCAAAAAAATGGGTCTGGGACCTGAAGACAAGAATCCTCAAAAGAAAAAAAATATGGCTAAGAAATATCTCAAAAATGTTCATTGTCCCTAACAATTAGGGAAATGCAAATGAAAACAACTTTTGAGATTTCACCTTATCCCAGTCAGAATGGCAAAGATCAACAAAAGAACCTACAGCACATGCTGGGGGGGGGGACGATGACTCCCATTCATTGTTGGTGGAATTGCAAACTGATGGCAGCACTCTGGAAATCAGCAGGGAGAATTCTCAAAAGGCTAAAAATAAACCAACCCCATGACCCAGCTATAGCACTTGACATCTTACTCTGAAGGTACTTGCTCGGCCATGTTCATTACTGCTCTATTCACAATAGCTAGGGAATGGGAGCAGCCTGAATGATGGTGACCTGAATGGATAATGAAACATATACACTATGGAGTATTATGCAGCTGTAAAAAAAAATAAAATCATCAACTTTCCAGGTAAATGGGTGGAACCAGAAAAGATCATATTGAGTGAAGTAACCATTGTAACAATAACAATCAATCAAAGAAAATTAATCAAAGAATATATAAGAGGCCAAGAATGTGAAAGAAATCAAGGAAGGATATATGGGAAGGTTTAAAAGGAGGAAAAGGGGAGCAAATGATGTAATTATATTATATCAAAAAATAAAAGAATTTTGAAAAATTATGTATGCACCTGCTTGTCTGTCTGTGCACCGCATCCATAGCTGGTGGCTGAAGAGGGCAGAGATTGGATTCTCTGGAACTGCAGTTACTGATGGTTTTAAGCCACCATGTAGGTGTTGGACGAGCCACTAATGCTTGTAACTGATGAGGCATCTCTCCAGCCACAATGGCTGGAGCTTTTGAGCACACTTCTCAGATAAGTTGTCTTTTGCATTTATTGTTTACTTATTGTGTGTGCACATATGTGCCATGGCATACATGTGGAGGTGAGAGGATAACCTGCAAAAGTCTGTTCTACCATGGGGATCATGGGGATCAAACTCAGGCCTTCACCTGCTGAGCCACTTCATTGGCCCAGATTGTTGTAAAACCCATGAGCTGGGTGTTGCTGGGTCTCCTCTCCCAGGTTCCCGGCTGCAAGCCCCCTGCATTAAATGATGTTTAACCTGAAATCCAACTCAGTGTCACTCTACTGGGCTTTGAAGAATCTTTATTATTTAAAACAATAACCACATTAGTAAAGTTAAAATACTGAATGCCTGCGAACCTCATCCTAAAGCAGTGCTTCTCAACCTTCCTAACGCTGTGACCCTTTAACACAGTTCCTCATGTTGTGGTGACCCCCAACTAGAAAATCATTTCCGTTGCTACTTCATAACTGTAATTTTGTTACTCTTATGAACTGCAATGTAAATATCTATGTTTTCTGATGGTCTTAGGTGACCCCTGTGAAAGGGTTGTTCGACCCGTAAAGGGGTCGCGACCCAAAGGTTGAGAACTGCTGTCCTAGAGCAAGAGCTTTACAAGAAACTTCGATGGGCTTCCCCTCGCTCATCATACAAATCTCCAAAGTCTTGTGCAGGTAGCCACAGCTGTGGTGTGTTCGTGACTACAAGGCTATGTCATCTCCAGAAGGCCAAAGAGAGCCCTCCTATCTATCCTCTGGCTCTGACACGTTTCCACGCCACTCCCCTTTTCTGCAATGTTCTCTGCACCTTAGATGAGATGTAAAACTTGAGTGCTGAGTTAACGAACTCATGGTGAGGAAAAAAATCTCAACTGGAGGCTGTACCGATGTCTCAGTCAGTAAAGTCCTAGTTGAACAAACATAAGGACATGAGTTTGAATCCCATAGTGCACTTAAAAATGCTGGGTGTCTGTCATGTTGGCGCATACCTTTAATCCCAGCAGAGGCAAGTGCCAAGAGAGCCAAAGCTACATAACAGGGGTACCCTGTCTCAAAACAAGGTATCCTGGATGTGGCAGCACATACCTGTGATCCCAGCACTGGGGAGGCAGAGAGAGGAGGCTCCCTGGGACTTCCTTGCCAAACAGACCAGCTAAAGAGATTCAGGTTCAGTGAGAGACACTGTCTCCAAAAATAAGGTGGAATGTGATTAAGGAAAGAGAGTTGATTCAGACCTTCACATACACATGCACACACACACACACTCCCTTTCTCTCCCTCTCTCTCTCACACACATACACACACACACACACACACACACACACACACACACACACACACACAGCTGTTAACCACAGCTGGGTGCAGTGGTGTACACCTGTATTCTCTGAATTTCAGAGGCTGAAGAGGGAAGATGAGACCAAGGCCAGCTTGGACTACGTAGCAAGAACCTGTCTCAGAAAAAAATAAACACAACACAAGTTTATTAAGCATGGAAAGAGTCTTGACTTTAACGTTCGGTAGACTCAGCTAATAATTTTGCTGAAAATATCCAAGCTCTTCTTTCTCAGATGGCCACTGGGGGTCAGCAGAGCAAATTAGAGGATAAAAGTCTTTCAGGAAGACTTGAGCTAATTCTACCCCTAGCTCTGCTCAGAAGGTACTGTGCCACCTAACAGAACTGGGCCTCTAGCAATCCCTTTAGTATAGCTGGGGTAGGATTCACAGCAAGAGCCAGGTTCTGTGATGCTTATTTAAAAAGGTAGATTTCTAGTTCTCCCACAAAGACTCACTCTCCAGAAGGAATTAGGAGACTCAGCTCAGCTCCCCAGGATTCTTGTGGGTGCCCGTATGCCAAAGCCTGCAGGTGGAAGGCAACAGACAACTTTGGGAAGCAGTTCTCTCCTTCCACCATGTGGGTCCTGGGGAGCAGACTCAGATGGTCAGGCTTGGAAGCAGGCATCCTTTCAACCCAGGGAGTCATCTTGATGGCTCTTCCTAGGACTCTTTTTAAGTCCAAATTTGTACTTTCATTGTAGCAATACCTCCCTCCTTCAGAGAAAAACCCTTTAAATTCCGAAGTGGAGATGGCCTAGATGGGATCTGTGCAGTATTTAATGGTCAGTCATTAAATATCTAGGATGACAGAAAGTTATTTGGGGGTGGGGTCAGAAAAAGGAGGAAGTTGTAAGTTATCACTACTCAAACTACTACAAGTGGGAAATCAGGAACCAGTCTCCTATTGCTGCTTGTGAGAAGAAATGTATCCATGCTACTTCCTCGGTTTGAGTTCCAGATCAGAGAATGTGGGAAAGAGAATATACTAACGAATACCATCTCCTGTAGCAGAAAGCCTAACACTCCTGGGGAAAGGGCAGTTTTACCCTGCAGGGCCCTTGACCCTAGGCATCTCTTGGTTATTCTATGGCTAAGGTTCTTTAACGTCCCAAGCATTCTGGCCAGATACAGAGAGTTGTAAAGTAGGTATGGTGCTGCTGTTGTTTTCTTTCAGTGTTTGCTTGTTGTGGGTTTGTTTTTACTCAATGGTATTTTATATCCAAATAGTATCACTCAAGCCACATTTATTCAGTACTGTGTTTTTACTTCGGGGGGGGGGGGGCGAGGAGGGAGGGGCAAAAACAGTGTCTCTTTGGAGTCTCCCAAGTGTATGGGACTCCAAAGTATATGTACGGGGACTGGATGGCATGGCCAGGCAAATCAGATGGAAGGCCCCTCAGACTCTTTTTTTCTACTGATTCCTACAAATAAACTGCTAAGTGACCGATCTGTGGTACCTGATAAATGCCAGTTGCTTTCCAGCTGGCTTTCTACATAGGCTACAGACATCTAGACAGCATCATCTTTCTCCTTTTCCAGAATAAAACTCACCTAGGAAACTAGGGAACTCCAAGTACAGTACAGTATATAGAATGCAGCTGGTAAGCTGTCTCCCCATCCACTAAGCCAGGAAGGCGCTGAGAGTAGAATTTCCTGCCTGGCTTCTCGGAGGGCTAGCCAGCTTGCTCTGGCAGATTCCACATGGAGGGCTGTGGGCTGCAAGTCTCTAGTGCACAGTCCTCTCCTTTTGCCGATGATAATCTGGGGTAGGAAAGAACACAGCACATTATTTTCAGGCTGAGCTCCCAACTTCCCATTCCCAACTTCCAGGGTTTGCTGTTATCCACATTAAAAAGAGTTCTAGTTACCTAGAACCCTGCCATGTAAGAAAAAAAGTGCCTTACTGTAAGGAAAGAAGCGCACACGCATGCTGATTTCTCGGGCTGTCTTCAGGATTTCAACAGCCTGGAAGGAACACGGCAGCTTGTACAAATGAAGAGATATTACCCAGGACAGAAACATAACAAAGGAATGTAATGTGCCATTTCAAACATCTAGGTCACTGATAGCTGCTCTCTTCTGGTACATTTCCCTTGAAGAGATGCTTTCTTACAGATTGGGCTAATCCTGTCCAACCTGTCCTACCTGAGATGGCTTCTTACACAACTATAGCCCATGTGCTATGCTTACTTTGCTGTGCTCAATATCCTGGAAATCCACATCATTCACAGCTAGAACTTGGTCCCCTTCTTGAAGTCCTGCTCGATGTGCATCTGAGTCTGGAATCACCTGTTAGTAAAGGGATAACACATGTAATTGAGATGGAATAGTTTCAGGAGACTGCAGGGGAAATGCAGTGCTGTTCAAATGTGTTATTTTCTGGGACACCACAGGGAGATAGTGGCTTGCCAAATGAAATTTGGTTCTCAGTTTGTTTTTGGCCTTTTTTTCTCTTTTGGTTTTTGAGACAGGGTTTCTTTGTGTAGTACTGGAACTTGATCCATACACCAGGCAGCCTTGAACTCAGAGATCCATCTCCTCTGCCTCCCGAGTGCTGGGATCAAAGGCATGCCCTTGGCTTTATAGATTCTTTTTTGTTGTTGTTTGGTTTTTTTCAAGAAAGTTTCTCTGTGTAGGCCTGGCTGGCCTCGAACTCACAGAGCTCTGCCTGCCTCTGCCTCCAGAGTGCTGGGATCAAAGGCGTGCGCCACCGCCACCCGGTCTGCTTTATAGATTCTTATTACCTACTCCCTATCTTCCTGCTTCTGCCTCCAGAGTCCTCAGATGACGGGCATGCCCCACCACACCTGACCCAAATGCAATTTTGAGAAGGAAAGGGTGAGTTCCTATTATGTCCATTCTATGACTCTACTGGCTCATCCATTTTCCAGCCATTGGGGTACCAGTGTATTTTAATAAATACCCTTTGTTAAAATGGAAGTACCTAGTAATATAGTTTGCCACACACACATTCATATACAGACCTTGGAGATGAAGATGCCTAGCTGGGAGGCCTTTCCTCCTCGGATGTTAAATCCCAACTGGAAGACAGGAGCACAGAATGGGGACTCAGTACAGACCACAAACACAAGAACATTTAGGAGCATCAGTGTACTCAGAAGAAAATGAGACACTATGGAAGCATCAGCTTTTCTGGTCACCTACTTTCCAATCTACATCTACACCCCAACCATGGCCAGCTTCTGGCATGGACAAAATGTAGACTAGAATAGGAACCTCTGTAAGTTTACCTGAGCACCAGGGGGCTTCTTCAGTGTGACAATTCGGGGCAGAAACTGGGTCAACTCATTGTTGTAGTCTGGGTGGTACACTCTCTGCAAGACACAGCAATCTCAGAAATCTTATTCCCAGTCTTAGATGTCACATCTACCTTACTTTAGAACATCAATAAATCAGCTATAAGTCAGGAAGTGGTAAAGTCATAGACTCAGTTTACATAGTAAAGTCTAAATGAGATGTTCCATCTCAGGACTAGCAGCCCCATAGATCACTATTCCCCCCCCCCCCTTTTTTTTGACAGGATGGAAACTAAGGTTCTGAATTTTCAGAATTCACTTGCGTGCAAGGCTCTGGCAGGATGATTCTACAAGAAGTTTCCAATGGGTCTCTGTTGCTTGGAATTCACCTAAGATTCACTCTCCATTTAGTTGCATAACCCTGTCACTTTATCTTTCGTATATCTCATACTTGGAGGTGGGTAGTCCTTATTCAGGAATGCAGATGGTTCCCACCTCATGAGGAGGAATCCATGCTGGAGGATTCTCATAGGCAGGCAGGAAAACCACTGGGTAGTCATCATAAGGGATCCGGGTGTCCATTTCAGGCAAAGCCCTGAAAAGGATAAATCAAAGCAAACAAAAATGATTTTAAAAGGACCAAGTTCTCTTAAGTTTCAGAAGGAATCCCATCCTAAGGCCATCCATTTATGGGCCTAGCCCACACGGAGGTGTTAAGATTGGACGGGGTTAAGGTGGCAAGAAAAAAATCTATCAATTTTTCTAAATATCTAGATGCCTACGACCTTGTTAAGCACTCTAATGGCATGTTCTCATTTCTCACAATTCTATAAATACAGGTGTCATCACCTTCAACCTAGGGATGAGGAAATTAGGATCGTATCTACAAAGGTCTACTTTAAAACAGCAAGGGAGTGCCAACTCTTAACTATCCCATAGGGCTTGGGGACAGGCACCGTCCCACATTCTCTAGAGGTGCTTAGTAAAGGTGCTGTCTACAGGTGGACTCCGTCAGGACCGAATGCCTTCCAGATCCGGGTCCCGCATCCCGCCCGAATCCCGCGCTCACGACCACTTCACGCAGCACCACCTCACCGGCAAAAAGGCCTCCCTCCGCGGCGCCTCGGCTCGCCGCCAATTCGGCCCAGGAACCGGAAGCGGATGCTTGCTAGCAGCGAGCACGGGCGGAGCTCGCTTTCGGCGAGCCAGCTCTCAAGCCCCCCCCTGGCGTCACGTTGTGCGTGCTCACACGCGTGCTCCTGTCACAGGCCGTCTGCGCTCCGATTGGCTGGCGCCTCTGGGATCAATTTGAAACTTGGCGGTTAAAGCTCCAGTTGGAACAGGGCGCCAGGGAAGATCCGGGAAAAGGACGTGTAGCTTGGTGAGTTACGGGGCCGCGGGAGCTCAGATCCTGCCCTTTCTAGCACGTTAGGGCTTTGGCGTGGTTGCTGTGTCCGCTGGCGTTTATTTTCGTTTGATTTCAGATAGCACAGTGTTGGGACTGATTAGACGGTGGCCAAGTCTGAGAGTGACCCAAGACAGTGATCCCGCCGGGAGGGAGGCTGCACGGCCGAGTTCCGAGGTCTCCTACTGCCTAAGACACTTTCCACTCCGGCCAGCCTCCTCCGGAGGCCCCGCGGAGAGCCGGCTTCACTCCGCGCGGACACCTACTGAGCTGCTACCATGAAAGAAGAGGTGAAGGGAATTCCTGTAAGAGTGGCACTGCGTTGTCGCCCCCTGGTCTCTAAAGAGATTAATGAGGGCTGCCAGACGTGCCTTTCCTTTGTGCCCGGAGAGCCTCAGGTGGGTAAGAGTTGAGAGCCGCTCTCCACAGCTGCGGCGGCTAGGCAGCAGCGAGGGGCGTGGTCTGGGTGTTTAGCTCCCGCCCCAAGCCTTGTCTCTTGCCTTTTGCAGGTGGTGGTTGGTACTGATAAATCGTTTACCTACGATTTTGTGTTTGATCCCTCTACTGAACAGGAAGAGGTCTTTAATACAGCAGTAGCTCCACTCATAAAAGGCATATTTAAAGGTGAGGCTGTTTCATTCACTGACCGTTTTTTGAGCATATATTATGTGTGGGTCATATAGGCACTACAAATAGGAATGGCTGAAACAGACTCCATCCTTTAAAAAAAACAAAACTCACAGCCTAGTAAAATTTGTGAAAATCTTCCTACCCTTGAAGCTAGTTTTAGATTGTCCTGTTAATCTTTGACCTAGACATATTTTTGTTGTTTTGGGATCACAGCTCTGAGTGTGGTGGCACACGCCTTTAATCCCAGGGTTTGGGAGGCAAGGGCGGGCAGATCTTTGAGTTCCAGGCCAGCCTGGGCTACACAAAGAAACCCTGTCACACAAACACACAAAAAAAACAAAACAAAATATAAACTATATGGTCTTTGGTGCTGATGGTATGCCAACCTGCTGGAGTCCCAAACCACAGTATTCAGATAAGTAATATAGCCTCTGGGCTCTGAAGGAGTTCGAAGTCCAGAAGGTCAGAGAACAGAGAGAGGACTACATAAGTGGGTTTGAAGACATCGCAAAAAACCTTAAAGTTTTATACGTATTTTAAAATTTTTTGTGTGATTTTTCTTTTCTTTTTTTCCTAGAGTTTCTTATAGTCCAGGCTAGCTTTAAACTCATAATGTAGCCAAAAATGGATGTGATGGTGCATGCTTTTAATCCTAGCACCCAGGGGGCAGGCAGAGGAAAGTGAATCTCTGTAAATTCAAGGGCAGCCTGGTCTGATACACACATATAGGGTTCCAGGCCAGCCAGGGCTGCATAGTGAGACCCTGTTTAGTGTGTAGCATGTGTGAATACACACAGAGTCCTACTGTGGAAGTTTCACTACTTTCCTACAAAGTGGTTATGAAAAATAGAAGGTTGGCACTAACTCCTTTTAGGGGAGTTTAGGTAAATTTCCAAGCAAAGGGAACTTTTGAGACAGGTATTGAATGATGAGTAGAATTTTTTAGATATTTTTTAAAGCCCTTGAATACTATGACCAGTTAATAATCTTTACTGCAGAAGCTAAGGTTTTAATAGCAGGATTCCAAAGAGAGTAGAACCTGAGAGATGTCTAATTGTTGTTTTAGTACAGTGGTTATTCATTTTTTTCTAATTATTTGAGAATTTCATACATGAATATAATGTGTTTTTATCAAATCTTCTCCCATCTCCTCTCCTCCAATTCTTCCCCTGTCTCCAGCACATACACTCTCTTTTTTTTCTTAAACACAAAGTCTGTTTAGTGCTGCCAGTATGTAGAAACATCTTATGGAACGTGGGTAGCTTCTGCAGGCCAGATCCCTGAAGAAAATTGATCCTTCCTCTGTAACCATCAATTGCTAGTAGTTCAGCTAGGTGTGGGACTTCGTGAGTATCACCCTGTATCCCTGCTGGGATTTTGGCTGGCTTGATCTTGTGCAGATCTCAACAGCTATTGATTTAAAAATTAGAACCATATCATATTAGCACTTTTAAATTATAAAATACATTGCATACAATATAGCTTAACTTTTCATCTAAAGAAAAATGCTTTCTAGCAATTAGATGAACTTCCAGTGTCTTATTTGTGGCAGGGTCTCATTTAGCCCAGGATGACCTCAAACTAGATATGTAGCAGAAGCTGACCCTTAACTCCTGATCCTTCTGTCTTTCCCCCTGAAGTCTTGGGGTTATGTGCATGCACCACTACAACCACCTCCAGTGTCTCTTGACATTTTTTTCTTTGACAGAGATGTCATAGAATTATAGAGTAGCCCACCTGAGAGCTGCTTTCTTTTGGACAACTCCGGTTTTTTTTTTACAGTTATTATTTTGTGTGAGTGTGTGTCACAGTGTGGGAGAGGGGAGTCAGAGGACAGCTTACAGGAGACATGGTCCTCTCCTACCATGTGTGTCCCAGGTATTGAAAAACATGTGCTGAACTATCTATCTTATCAGCCTTTATACAACTTTATTTATGCAACAAGGATCTCAATACTGAAAAGCTATTTACCACCCAGTAATGTCTACCCAGTGATCTTTGTTCAACATTCTAGATAAGCTCAAGCCTTCTAAGCAACAGCTATTCAAATATGTTTTCATCCTTTAAAAGTGATACCATAGGTACTGGACTCATGGCTCAGTGGTTAAGAATGCTTACTGCTCTTGCAGACGACCCAGGTTTGGTTCCCCACACCCACATCAAGCAGCTCACAACTACTCATAACTCCAGTTGCAGGTTATCTGATGCCCTCTGGCCTCCACAGGCACCTGCGTGCATGTGGTGCACATAAACTCACACAGGTACACACATTCATAAATAAATTCATCACAAATCGTTCAGGAAAAAAATGAGTTCTTTCTTTAAAATAGTTGGCAAAGTGTGACTAGGTCTGGGGGTTAGATGGTAGTAATGTGATAATGCAACTCCTGTCTGACAGCCATGCCATGTAATGACGCGACTCTTATAGGAAACAGTGAAGTATTCAGGGATCACTGGGTCACCAACTTATCACAAAGGATTATTGCTGTTTTCACTGTAAATAGAGTTAAAAAAGAAAACTTAAGCCAGGCAGTGGTCGCTGTTGTCTTTAATCCCAGCACTCAGGGAGGCAGAGGCAGGTGGATCTCTGAGTTTAAGGCCAGCCTGCTCTACAGAGGGAGTTTCAGGACAGCCAGGGATACACAGAGAAACTCTGTCTCGTAAAACCAAAAAGAAAAAGTCAAAAAACAAACAACAAAACCTAAATGATGCCATGTCTCAGGGTATAGTGAATATCTAAATGTATGCACATGTGTGTACAGGTGTCCTTGCTCATGCATGTCTTTTAGAGGTCAGAAGTCAACAGGTGTTTTCCTCCATTGCTCTCCATGTTTTTTTTTTTGTTTTTTTTTTGTTTTTTGTTTTGTTTTTGTTTTTTTTTTTTTGAGGCAGGGTTCCTCACTGAACCATTTCAGCTAGACTGACTGGCCGGCAAGTCCCCAGGATCCACCTGTGTCTGCTCTCCCAGTGCTGGGTTTACACAGATGTATGTTACCATGCCCAGTTTTTATGTAGGTACTAGATAGCTGAATTCAGGTTTTTAGGCTTGCACACCAAGCAATTTGCCCACTGGGCCATTTCCCCAGACCCAACCTTTATTTATTCATTTATTTTTAATTTTTTTACATTTATTAATTTATTATTTGTTTAGTGTGAATTGTGTGTGCTGATGTGTCACAAGGAACATGTGAAGGTCAGAGAACAACATGCAGGAGTTAGATCTTCCACTGTTCGGGTTCTGGGGATCAAATGCAGGTCGTCAGGCTTGGCAGTAAGTGCTGTTACTTACCAAGCCATCTTGCCAGCCCTGTTTTTTCTTTGAAACAAGGTCTCAATGTAGTGCAGGCTTTCCTGGGACTCACTAAATAACCAGGGATGACCTTGAACTTTTGGGTCTCCCTGTGACCTCCCAAGTGTCAGGATTCCAGATGTGCACCTCCGTCCTTGGTTTGGTTTATTGTGTGCTGGGAAGCAAACCAGGGCTTTTGCATGCTAGGAAAGTACTCTACAAAGTGAGCTCTATTCCCAGACTAAATCCTTTGTTTTAAAACTTAAACACGGTAGTTACAGAAACGTTGCAAGAACAGCATAAAGAAGCCGTTTTTCCCGAAATCCTTTGTGATAAGTTGTTGACCCAGTGATCCCTGAATACTTTACTGTTTCCTATAAGAGTCGTCATTACATGGCATGGCTGTCAGACAGAAGTTGCATTATCACATTACTACCATCTAATTCCCCAGACCTAGTCACACTTTGCCAATTGTTTTATTAATGTCCTTTAATAGCAAACGGATTTATTTCAAAAATCATGTTATTTAGTCCCCAAGTATGAAGTAGTTCTTGAACGTTTGTTTACTGTGTTCTTTTAAACTTTCATTGTCTTGATACTTGAAGATTGCAGAGCACTTACCTATATGTTTCTGTTTGCTTTCATCTGACATTATGATAAAATTTGAGCTGTGTGTTTTTTAGCCAGAAACACCACGGGTGTGCTTCTGTATTCTCACTGATTCCTGTCAGGCAGTACATGGTTTTGATTTGTCTATTACTGCTGATGTTCATGCTGATAATCTAAGGTATAAATCTGCCAAATTTTCCCACTTACTGTAAAGTTAGTGTTTTCTTGCCTTTTTGCATATTTGAAAAGCATTATATAGTTCTAATTCTCTTCTAATTACTTTTCTCTTTTCTATGATTTTGTTTAATTCTCATCCAATTAACTATTTCTTCCCTCCACTCTCTTCCTCATCCTATTTATTTTTAATAATTAAATTCCTTCCTTTCCCCCCTTCCTTCCCTTCCTTTCCCCCCTCCAACTCCTAACATGTCTCACCGCTTTTTCCCTTAAGTAGATGGCCTATTTTTAATTGTTATAGTTAACACTCTTTCTCTCTGTGTGTGTCTCTCTCTGTCTCTCTGTCTCTCTCCAGTGCATAATATGTACATAGAACCTGCTGAGTCTGTTTAGTGTTGCTTATATGTATATGATTTCAGGACTGACCACTTAACCAATTAAGGGGGAACATCCCTGGGGAAGACTAATTCTGCCTCTCTCAGCAGCTGTTAATTGCCTGTAGTTCTTTGTGTAAGAGTGGGGCCCTGTGAGGTTTCTCCCTTCCATGTTAGCATGTCTGTTGGTATTGGCCTTCTTCAGGTCTTGTTTAGGCATCTATACTGTTGAGGTATCATGAGTGAAGCCTGTCTGTCTTTTCTAGGTGGGCATAAGGATAAGTATTTAGAATGCAATTAGGAATTATACTGGTTTAGTAAAGCAGCTGTAGTAGGTTCTACAAGATCCATGACCTCACTAACCTCAGGTAGTTGTCTAGGTTCTGAGTATCAGGCATGATTTCCTTCCTGTTAAGGGGGCCTTAGTCCAATTAGAAAGCAATTGGTTACCACCAAGATAGTGAGTGTCACTATTGAACCTTTAGGGATATCATGCTATGCTGGTCATTGTTGTGGTTCATAGGCTTCACAGCTAGGTAGGACTATTGGTTACTTCCCTCGCTTGGCAGTTTGCATAGCACCTTCATATGCTATGAAAGCTAGTCCTCAGGGAGGAGGCTTCCAGGTCAGATTCGTTGTAGATCCCCAAGTCCAGTGTCCAAAGTGCATGGTATCTTCAGCAACAGAGACTTAACCTTCAGCCTCTGGAATGCAACAGTAGTAGCCTGTATTGTACTGGGAGTCTCTCGTCTTCCTCTAACCAACAACTTGAAAGGAGGTTTCTCATTTCTAGTTCTAGGATTTTTGTTAGATAATCTATGACTCTTGAGGAGGAACATTGTCAACCCAGGTGGCGTAAGTTCATTTAAACTATATATGCGGCCGGGCGGTGGTGGCGCACGCCTTTAATCCCAGCACTCGGGAGGCAGAGCCAGGCGGATCTCTGTGAGTTCGAGGCCAGCCTGGGCTACCAAGTGAGTTCCAGGAAAGGCGCAAAGCTACACAGGGAAACCCTGTCTCGAAAAACCAAAAAAAAAAAAAACTATATATGCATATACATACACTTATATGTATTATATGTAATTTTAATAAAAATAGTATGATTCCTTATGGAATCTTCAAACATCCTTAGTATTATTTGTCCCTCTACCCTCCCGCTCCCGTATTGTCCTCTCTAGCTCCTCTGCAATTAAAGCCCCACCACCATTTTCCTCTTTTCCCCTTCATATCACATGTATCCTGTTCTTTGTTTTGAAAAGAGTCTCATTGTTTTGAAAACAGCAGACTTTGAATTCATTATGTAATGCAGTAGAGACTAGCTGTGAACTCCTAATTCTTTTGCCTCATTCTCCTGAATGTCAGGCTTACAGGCCTGAGCCACCATGCCCAGCTACCATCCCTGTTTTCTTTAGCCATTTCTGAAACAATATAGTTTTTTAGACTCTTCACTATCTGGTCAGTTTCCTCAAATGTGCTCCCATAGTTTAGTAAGAGTGCAATAGTTGTACTTTTTATTTATCTATTTTTTATTTTGTGTGTGTCTGTCTTTTCTGCCTGCCTGCCTACCTTTTTCTCCGTGTGAGAGTATGTGCACATGAGTCCAGGTGTCCATAGAGGCCAGAAGTGTCAGATTCCTCTGGAGCTGGTTGTGAGCCACCTGAAGTGGGTGCTTGGGAGTTGAACTCAGGACCTTTGGAAGAGCAGTGCATTCTCCCCTTCTTTTGTATTCTTAACCTGGGAATTATGGGAATGAAACTATTATTTGAAGACAACAGCAAGTATAAAGTGATTCAGATATACATGTGTTTGTTTAACACCATTCCTTTTGTTTGTTTTTTTGTTTGTTTTGTTTTTTCGAGACAGGGTTTCTCTCTGTAGTTTTGGTGCTTGTCCTGGAGCTCGCTCTGTAGACCAGGCTGGCCTTGAACTCACAGAGATCTACCTGGCTCTGCCTCCCGAGTGCTGGGATTAAAGGCGTGCACCACCGCTGCCCGGCTTAATACCATTCTTAAATGCAAGAACAAATCTAGTTTTTTTATATTCAGCTCAATAGTATCTCCTTATACTCTGGACTCCTGATACCAGAGTCCTGAGTATTTTAGACACAGTACTAAAACCTGGTTTCCCAAGATGTTGCTGCTTGTCTTTATCTGTGATATTGTAGAAAGTTATAGAATGTTATTCTCTTGCCCCACAGTCATATCAGGTTATAGCAGCAATATATTATAACATTTCAATTTACAGGTTAAGAGCTTTCACTTAGGGCAGAAAGGTCTCTCCTCCCGGCCCCCCTTCCCCTCTCCTCTCCTCTCCTCTCCCCTCCCCTCCCCTCCCTTCCCCTCCCCTCTCCTCTTCTGACAGGGTCTGGCTTGCCTGGAACTTGCTGTGTAGACTAGGCTGGCTTAAAATCCACAGAAATCTGCCTGCTTTTGCCTTCCAAAATTCCTGAAATTCAAGGTGTTGAACTACACCAGAAAGTTCTTTTTAAAACTTCAGAGTTATCAGTTAAATGAGCATTTTTTTCAAAATTTAAATTTTTTTTTTTGTTTTCTATTTTTAGGTTTTAAAAAGTTGTGGGGTTTTGGCGGTTTGTTTGTTTGCTTGCTTGCTTTATGTATGGGTGTTTTGACTGGATTTGCGTTTGTATACACATACATGCAGTGTCTGTAGAGGTCAGAAGAGGGCATTGGATCCTGAGACTGGAGTTTCTGGTAGTTGTAAGCCACCATGTGTATGCTGGGAACCAAACCTGGGTCCTCTAGAAGAGCAGCCAGTGTTTATAACTGCTAAGCCATCTCTCCAGTCCCAAGATTTTTCTTTTTAACTCCAAAATTATCTAGGTAAATAGTAGATGACAGCTTTGGCAAAAATACAATGGCTGTTTTAACAGAGTTGCCTTTAACTGTGTCTAATCCTCTCATAAGGGAAGGCTTTCTAAGGTATTTATTAGATGTTGAAGTAAATTTGAATTTACAGTTTCTTTAGCTCCTACTTTATAGTCAATTAGTGAGTTATAATAAATTGAATGTGTGAATGACCAATATACTAATTGTTTATTTTAAAAAATATTGCTATAGTTATAGCTAGGATTACCTGCTTCCAGTTTCAGTCAAAACTCAAAACTTATGGTATAAAAGGAAATGTACAAGTAGTATTCTATATTCTCTGACAAGACAAAAAATAAAAATAGGTGTAGAAAATAATACTTTTATTTGAATTAAGCTCAAACAGGTATACATCTTACCTGTCTTTCTACAAACAATACAGATTGTATAGGCAACAATAGGAACACAGCCACTATTTCATGCTACATTCCATTTAATAATTTATAAAATACAAATAGAAAAAAGCCCAAAGTTGTTTACTATCCTATTAGTCACAGATAATCATCACAATGTGAATTCATAGCCTTTTGATCTTTTCCTCTATTTTTACTTGCACTTAAATTACTTTTAACCTGCTATTTTCTCCTCCCCCCCACAGTTAATTGTGTCATGGACTTTTTTCTTTAATTTCTGCCCTGTTTTGGAGACAGAGTATCCCAATCCTTATGTAACTCAATCTGATCTTGAAATTTTTTCTGTTTTTGAAACAAGGTCTCAATGTTTTACCCTGGTTGGCCTAGAACTCGCTATTACTGTGTAGTTCTGCCTTGTCTCATACTCAGAGATCCTCCTGCCTCTTCCTCCAGCATGCTGGTATTAACGATGTGTTCTATCATACCCAACTTGGCCTTGAACTCTTGAAAGTGCTGGCATTAACAGGAAAGCTCTACCAGGTCTGGTTCATGAGCATCTATGAATGGATTATTCTTTATTAATACTCTATAAAAGCAAAGGATATATATGACATTGAGTCATACTTACATGCTATTTCTGCCTGGATCCTGACAATATGGTCTGTATATGTTCAGATAGTTCAGATAGGGACTTTTCATCGGTTGTTTAAAAATAAAAAATAAAAAAGTTGCTGCTTTTCAAATTCTCTCCCCATCCCAACTCTTTTTTTTCTTTAAAGATTAATTTCTTTTTATTTTAAGTGTATGGGTGTTTTGACGTCTTGTATGTCTGTGCACCACATGTATAGCTGCTGCTCAGAGAGGGCATCAGATCCCATGGAACTGGAGTTACAGACAGTTGTGGCTACCATGTGGGTGCTGGGAATCAAACCTGGGTTCTTTGGAAGTGCAGCCAGGGCTCTTAACCACTGAGCCATCTCTCCATCCCCAGTCCAACTCTTAATGCTCCTGCCATAGCCACCTGAATTCTGGAATGCAAGAATGTGCTGTCATAAAAAAATATGTGCCCACCCACCCCTGTGGCTGCTAAGACTTCTATTTACTTTCCATAATTTAGAATTGTTTGAGATAGGGAGTAAAAATCCTCAAAGAATAAATCTTGGAAAGGCCTTTACCATGACTTGGCTACCTTTGTTATCCTAGTCACATCTGTATTTGACTTCCTAGCTTTTAAGCGCTTCCACAAGGTGGTGCAGTCTGAGGCCGGTATTTTTCTTTGCTTTTATGGAACCCACAGACCTTTTCTTTGTAGCTGCTATTAAAGGATTCTGTCTTAAGAAAACAACTGTTAACTGAATGAGCCGTTTTGAGCACCACTATCCATATGGCTTCTGTTTTGCCAGGATACAATGCAACTGTCCTGGCCTATGGGCAGACTGGTTCTGGAAAAACCTATTCAATGGGAGGTGCCTACACTGCAGAGCAAGAACATGAATCAACTATTGGGGTCATTCCCAGGGTAATACAACTGCTCTTCAAAGAAATTAATAAAAAGAGTGACTTTGAATTTACTCTGAAAGTGTCTTACTTGGAGGTAAGTGATTTCTCTCCAGTTATTCTGACTTCAAGATTATCTTTGAGTAGGAAAATACATCCAAATGAGATTTTTTTTTTTCCTGGCATGACTCAAATTAGTAAATTGAATTTTTAGTAAATTGCATTTTAATAAATTGATAGCAAAAACTTACTTGCTCAGTTGGATCTGGATCCGACCCAGTTCTTTTCTTAATTAGAATTATCTGCTTAATCTGATTGTTATAAGAATTGGCACTGCCATGCAAAACTATGATAGGAATTCTTTAATTTTAGTTTGGCTTGTATCACTGATTGCCTGTGGAATATGCAGAAAAGTGCTCCATTTCACTTTACTGCTAAGGCTTGAGTTCTGCTGCTGCTGCTTTATGAAGAATGTTATTAAAAATTAGGCAAAATATTATACTGTGTAAGTGGTGATAAAATGTATATTTATTCAACAGATACTTATTGAGCCCTGATCTGGGCACTCAGATAGATCATGAACATGGAAGATATCAGTGAAATAACATTTTAAAGACCCTGTCCTTATAGGAACATTGTAGTGTATATCAGTATAAAATTGATTGGCCAATTGTATCTAACCTCACGACACCAAAAGGCATAAGGCATAAGTAGAGAATTTGGCTTCTGAGAAGCTAGTTTATTGGTTCTACTGCAGTGGTGCAGTGATATCTATGAGGAACAAGAATTAAATTTACGCCGGGCGGTGGTGGCACACGCCTTTAATCCCAGCACTCGGGAGGCAGAGGCAGGCGGATCTCTGTGAGTTCGAGGCCAGCCTGGGCTACCAAGTGAGTTCCAGGAAAGGCGCAAAGCTACACAGAGAAACCCTGTCTCAAAAAACCAAAAAAAGAAAAAATCAAACTTACAAAATTTATGCATGTAATTATAAATTGTATGTAAATAGTTTATCCTGATGTTGAGTTGTAATATGTTTTCAGATATAATGTAATTATAAATTGTATATAAATAGTTCATCGTTATTAATATGTTTTCAGATATAAGAGGTAAAATTAGAAGGAGGTTAAAGATTATTACAATTACCCTTTATTTTCTAAAGATTTATTTTATTTTTTTGGTTTTTCAAGACAGGGTTTCTTTGTGTAGCTTTTGGAGCCTGTCCTGGAACTCACTTCTTTGTTTTTTTATTTTTTCTTTTTTTGGTTTTTTGAGACAGGGTTTCTCTGTGTAGCTTTGCGCCTTTTCTGGAACTCACTTGGTAGCCCAGGCTGGCCTCGAACTCACAGAGATCTGCCTGGCTCTGCCTCCCAAATGCTGGGATTAAAGGTGTGCGCCACCACCGCCAGGCGGAACTCACTTCTGTAAATCAGACTGGCCTCGAACTCACAGAGATCCTCCTGCCTCTGCCTCCCAAGTGCTGGGATTAAAACTGCCCAATGATTTGTTTTCTTCTTAATTATGTATATGTCTATTTGTATGCATGTGAGTATGGGCACGTGAGTGCAGATTCCCGACAGTTACAGGTACTTGTGAGCTGCCTGATATGGGTGCTGGGGACTAAACTTGGGTCCTCTACAAGAGCAGTACACTTTTAGCCACTGATCCATCTCTCCAACCCCACCCAGATTAGCCTTCTTGAGTCTTGATTAATCCAGCCTTGGTCAAGGTAATTGAATATACAAATGATTTGAGAAACTGGTATGTTAAATAATGCCATCAGCAATAACAGTAAATAAGTGTAGCGCTTATCATGTATGAAACATTCTCTTAAGTAAAGTTTTACTGTTTTATTGACATATTAGTTACAACTCTTCTCTTCCCTTGCTCCCACCTTCCACCCTCCCTCCCCATTAGCAGCCATTGTTCACATTTTAATTGGTGAAAGTGATACTGTTATAGTATCATTAAGGAACTGACTTTGGGAGCTGGAGAGATGTCTCAGTGGTTAAAAGCACATGCTGTTCTTGGAGAGTACCCTGGGTGCAGTTCCTCCAGCTCTAGGGGATCAGATGCTGCAGGCCTCCACAGGCACCTGTATTCACATATACATACCCACATACATACAGACATACACATAATTAAAATACAAATAAATCTTCTTTGAACTAGAACTGAATTTGAACACCCACATAACTTTTCATGTGCCTGCTATTTCCAAGAGACTTTATCTTAAAAGCAGTATTAATTTTGTTATAATATGTGAATTCATCCCTATAAAATATCAAGTTAATACATATAAAGTCCTTTTTCTTCTCCCCTTTATCCTTCCCTTCCTTCTTTCTTCCTCCCCTCCCCCATCTCCTTTCCTTCTCTCTTCCTGCCCTTTTCCCTCTTCTGTCTTCCTCCCCTCCAGTCTTCATCCTGTCTCTATTCTTCCCTCCTCTCCCCTTCCTCTCCTCTCTCCTCTCCTTTGTTTTCCCTTTGTATCTTCTGTTTGCAGTGTTAGGTATCAACCTCAGGGCCTTGGGAATGATAGGCAAGGCAAGAGCTCTACCACAGAGCTATACCCACTCTTTAAAGCCATTACAGTCTTTAAAATTTCTGCAAGTGAGATATATGTGTGTGTGTGTGTGT
>CABHPH010123593.1:1409-29721 GCA_902168325.1 Peromyscus nudipes
TAGATAGATAGATAGATAGATAGATAGATAGATAGATAGATAGATAGATAGATAGAAAGACAGATAGATAAGGAGGAAGGAAGGAAAAAAAAGGATGGAAGGAAGAGAGAAAGAAAATTAAGTAAGTATGGACTGGTGAGGCAAAACCATTATATATGCTACTGATAGCTAAGCCTGAAAACTGCAAGGCAGAAGAACAATTATTTAGCCAGCTACCAAATGATAGGACTGTGACTGGCATGGTAAACTTGAGAGACAAAATGACACAGAGAGGCACACAAAGAGAATAAAGTCAGACCAAATTCCTTAAAGTAAAATTCCTACATATGAAGTTTCTTAGACTCTGAAATTGTCTCTCACAGCAACCTTGGGAAAATATCACTTCACATTCATACCAAATGAGAAAATGAGCTTAGTAGTTTATTGAAAGAAAAGGCAGAGGCAACTGAAGGGGCATAGGAAATGGGTTGGATCCTCATCCTTTCTGTCCCTGATGGTAGCGTTCAATGTCTTTAGTGGTAAATCCTAAACCTTTTGATTGTATTCTATTAAAGAAAAATGACATCCTATGTATCAGATCATGGTAACGACCATTCTTATCCACAGTGTTCCCCTCCAATGATTCTATTGGTGGTGAGATGAACAAATATTTTATGAAACTAAACATTTCTGTAATTACCAAACACATGCATGGCTATGTCAAACTGTTGAAACTGCCTCATAACATCACACAGATGAATGAGATTAAAGTTTATTTGTTAAAAAGTAATTTTAGGCATTTAGAATCTCATACCAGGAAGAACAAAACAATGTTAAGGACATATATTACTATGCTACTGTGAGATAATTTAAAATATTTACCTGTGCTTAAACTTTTATAGTTTGGCTTAAAAGAAATAAATTTGTTGTGGATCCATGCAATTAAAAACTATCTCCACTGTATTTTTATTAACAATTTGAAAGAATAAGCTAGGAATATATAGATGTCATCCTCAAACAACCACAAATGAGAAAAACAATCTTTCCCCTAAGACCTAGGTTTTAGAATCATCACATGGTAGCTGGAAGCAAAGATCCACAGGGCAATTGAAGACTGATGGTTGATTTCCACTTTCAACTCATAGTTTGGAGCTTAGGGTTACATTTCAGTATCTTACAAATGAACATATTCAATCCTGAGCTCTTCTAGTTCCAGACCCATTACTGAAGTATTTTACACTTAATCATAAATTCAGCAAATTATTGATGATGTGAAGGGGCTGTTGGACCAGCACCTTAGAGCCAACTCCTTTTCAAACACACTTGATGTTCATAACAAAGGGAAATATGGCCACTGATTAGTGGAGGAAATTACAGGCCCAAGTCCACAAATTAGTTGTTTTGTTCCTAAACCTTAAAAGCCAGAAAGACACACAAAAGACATTCTGACCCTTTCTGTACTCACAACTGACACACATGCACATCACAGTGTCCCCTCTTTACCCAACCATGGGCTTCTACTTGTGTTAAGATTTAGCCCATTGTTAAGAATTGCATATACACACATATATGATATGTCTATATATATTATATATAATATATGTATTATACATAAAAAGTGGAGTACACCTTTAATCCCAGAACTCATGGGGCAAAAGCAAAAGAATCTGTGAGCTCAAGGCCAGCCAGGTCTATGTAATGAGCTCAAGACCAGCCAGGGTTACATGATAAGAACCCCCACCTTAAACAAAATGATGTATTTCATAAATTGCTAAAGCAGGAATTTTAATTTTGTTTACCTCACAATACATATAATAAAAAGGAACATAGAAAAAGCATTTAAAACTTGTTTACAAGTATTTATAGACATGCCTGTATCTGTAAGAACAAACATGGTATCGGAAATATATTGACCATTCTTAGGAAGAAATTATTGTTTATGGATAGCCAGAAGGAAACTGAGTTTAGACTATGTGTAACTTTGCATTAGTATGTATTTATATGTTTTATACATATATGTATATGTTCATACATAACTCACTTGTCTCATTATCTGCCAGAGTTGGTTCCAGGATTGTACCAGGCTTTTTCTTTTGAGCTACCAACTAGCTCCTAAATTATGACATGGAGACCTATTATTAGTTTTGAATGCTTGGTCTTAGTTTGGCTCTTGTTTTAGCCTATTTCTCTTTATCCGTGTTTTGCCCCGGGACTTCTTACCTTTCTTTCTTTCTTTCTGTATGTCTTACTTTCCTGTTGTCTCCATGTTGGGCCAGCGGCTACCTGGTTTCTGGCCCCGGGCATGTTCTCCCTTTTTCCCTTGTTCCTTTCATTTTTCTTCTCTCCTGTCTTCTCTTTATTCTCTCTGCTTACCAGCCTGCCTATCCCTCTCCTGCCTAGCAATTGGTCATTCAGCTTTTATTAGACCAGTTAGGTACCTTAGGCAGGCAAGGTGAAACAGCAGCACATCTTTACATAGTTAAACACATGCAGCATAAACAAATGTAACACACCTTTACACAGTTAAAGTAATATTCTACAACACGGGAAGATCACATTCTTATATAAAATGAAATGCTATTTGCATACAACCAATGAATTCCTTACATACAGTTGAAATCATCATTGATACTTACAGTGCCCAATATAATGTAAATGCAGTGCAATTGTGTTGATCAGGGAATAATGGCAAGGAAACAATCAATACATGTTGATTACATATGCAACCTCTATAGACTTACCTATAAAATGTATAAATGGGAAAAACTGGAGGAGAGGTGGCTCAGAGGGCAGTTGCACCTGCAGCCAAGCTTGACAATCTGAGTTCAGTCCCTGGGACCCACACGATAGAAGGAGACTACCAATTCCTGTAAGTTGTCCTCTGACCTCCATGCACATCCTGAGACACTTGCAAGTATGCACAAGCACAAGCAAATAAAAGGATTAAAAATTTTCTAAAGAGAATATCCAAATGGGCACAATATGAGCATGGGCCTGGAGAGAAGGGTCTGGGAAATTGTAGCAAATTACATCTGAGTATCCTGCACTACACTGCATTGCCTGGATTCAGTGTTCCTTCAAGCATGTGGCAAAGTCTAGTTCTTCTTTGGAGCTTTCTGGAATACGATTTATTTTATTTTTAACAAGTCTGTTCAACCTGTGGGTAGCTGAGTTTCTGACTTTATACTTTGTCCCTTGAGCGGACTGAGACAAAGTAATTGAAGAAAGGGATCCAGGTCACCAGGAGCCAGTGCTGGTAAGAGTACAAACGGCTGCCAGGTTTACAGTCAGCCTGCAGGATTTTATGTTACAAAAGTGGGAGTCTCTCCTTTCTGTCTCCTTGTGTATCTGTTAAATTCTGTGCAGCATAAAATTGACTGTGAGTAGTTTTTCTCTTTGTTTTTTTGTTTGTTGGAATTGTATTTATATTATTTGAAGTCTGTTCTGGGGTGGGGGTGATATTTATTTACTGTTATTCTGGTGTTGAATTATAATTGTGGTGTTAGAAAGCAAGGGGACTCAATTCCATGTCACAGGTATTTAAAATACTAACTTGATATTCCACTAGGGCCCTGGAATTGAAGCAAAGACATAAGGTACTAGAATGCTCTCTCTCTTCTTCTGATATATGAGCCATGGCAACCACAGATCCCTAGGTAAGCAAGATAAACAAGCATGGCCCGGGGCTCCTGGCCTACATTCTGGCCTTCCGCTGACCACCACAGTATTTCTTGTGATGCCAAAGGTCTTGTCGGGAACACTTAGGGTTGAAACGTATGACCAAGAGAAGCCTGGTTCTCTGCTCCTCCATTGCTGCTTAGAAATGTTTCTCTTCTCTTTTCCGAACTCTTTGCACTGGGTTCTCATTTAGTTTCAGACCTGGCTGCAAGATGCCAAACTGAGTACTTCTGGAAACACTTCTGAGTACTTTCATTCTGTGCATAATTCTCATTTATTGAATAGCTGCTCTAAGAAAGGTTCATTGTGCACAACTCACTGGAGTCCTTGCTGTCTGGTATTATTGGCCTCTCCTGGGGCTGGGGAGGTAAAGCTGAACTACTCGTGCTGAAGTTCTATGGCAGGAGATAGTTTTGTTTCTGGGATCAAGGAGTTCCCAAGCTGAGAACATGTTTGTTTCCTAGATCAAGAGCAGGCACTGCAGGTGCCCAGGAGCTTGTCCTACAAAGGCTGAGACTGAGCATTCCCGCTGTCTGTTCCCTTCTCCCCAGCCTTCAAGGAACACAGAGGCAAACCAAGCACATTTTATTGAGTGGAATTTACACCAAGCTCCTGAGAATTGGGCAAGCGAGTAAATAACATTTTCCTCATTTATTATGTTGCTGCCTCTTTATGAACTACCTCATCGGATGTGAGGCCAGTGAGCAGCCAAGCTCTGAGTAAATAATATCATTAATTCAAATAGAATAAAGTGTGAAACATGACCCAGTCCAAGCTACTATATATATATTTTAGAAAATTAGAATGATCTCATGCGAAAGTGACAGCAATGTGCTATAATTTAGAAATATATGAATCTTCCAGGGTTCCCAAGATAACATTTTTATGTGCTGATGAAATCTAGATAATATATCTTCTTTAAAAAAAAATAACCCTTCTGCTCATAAAATACCTTTATTAGAGTTTACTGAGTTTACAAAAATGGGGAGTAATGTCTGGAGTGCCTATTAAAGTGTGGGTCATTGTGTGATGGTGATGATTGAGCATATTATTAAAAATCATGCTTGTGCAAAGCAGAAACAATGCTATCTTTGCACAGATCCACACTGAAAGTAAAACATCTAAATTTTAGAGATTATATATCCAGTCAAATTTGTTTTTGTTGAAAATGACTATTATTTATTATTTTGTTTTACTTTTGTTTCATTTCTCTTCTTTAAACTTCCTCTTGGAGGCTTTGAGTCTTTGGGCCTTTTTCTATAGGTAGCAGCCAGTGAAGGCCAGGAGACCTGGTGCTGTAGTCATGGCTGCCAGGGTCAGAATGCCATTTACCAGCCCTTTGGATGTTGTTGACTCTGACCGGTGCAATCAGTTCCCTGTCCTATGGTGCCACTGTAGTGGGTGGGAGGGATGGTGGAAATCCTCATTTTCCACCCGCCGGGTGAGAAGAAGTGATTGTCATTTGCTTATTTCTCACACACATGTCTACAAGGCTTTGCCCCAGATCCAGAATCAGCTGATTGGGGGCCAGATTTTATAATCAAAGGATCTCTGGTCAGACAGGTGTCAAGAATGCATTTTATCATTGCCTAAAGTTTTGGTAACTGTGTGGCTTCTCTTCAATAATGTAGCATGTAAATGAAAAATTAACCCACTGTAAAAGAGAAAACAGTTGAAAGTCTTGAAGCGAGTCCCTGTGTATACAAAATGCTTCTGTTCAGGGATCTGGAATCTGGAAATTTCTCTATAAGGAAGATACGTAGACTGTTTGATAGAAAGACAAAGCATGGCCTTGGCATGTCTGCATTGGGTTCCTGCACACAGACCTGGTCTCCTCGGAATCACCAGTGTGCATGTGCAGTTGGAAAGCTGGTAAAGGCTCACTGATACTAGAAGAACTTTGGCCCATAATGCATATTTCAGCCTTTGTTAAATTGTGAAGTTCTAGAGACATTTAAACGTCTGGATCAAATACTTTTCATATTCAGAAACTAGAAGAAGGAGGAGGAGGAGGAGGAGAAAGAGAAGGTGAAGAAAGCAATTGCCTCTACTTTCCTCCTTATGTAAAGAAACTCTCTAGTGAATTCACCCATTTTGGGGGTTGATCAGAACATTCCAATCAACGCTAATTTCTGAATTCAGTCTACGAATTGATTTGGTTTCCTTCTTTTTGAAAAAAAGATGGAGTATTAGTAGATTTACTTTTAAGACTTCTGAAAAGTGATAGCTTTCTCTTATGTGTTCTGGGAATGAGATTTGGGTTGGGTTTTAAAAAGCTGTCTCAAGATGAAAGAGCTGGTTCAGCTGGTCAAGTGAATGTCCTCTGAGCATGATGACCTGAGCTCAGAGGCTCACCACCACTTTAAGAGCCAGGCATGGCAGCCAAATCTATAGTCCTGGGGAGGCCAAGCCAAGAAGGCCTTGGGCCAGCCAGTCTAAAGGAATTGATGAGCTCCAGGTTCAATGAGAAATTCCTTCTCAAAACATAGGTGGGAAGCGATTGAAGAAGGCAGCTGTCATTGACCTCTAGCCTCCACATACAAACGCAGGCATGTGAACATGTACCCCCTACACATATACATAAGCACGTACAAGAATACGTGCACATAAACACTCACATGAAAATAGATATTTTATTCTGCTCTCTGCCTAAACTACATAACTGGTAGCACAAAGTCCCAAATCCTCTTCCTCTTGTTCTTGGAGCAGCCTGTGACATGGGCTTGATGTAGAACCCAACAGGAGGCAGGAGTTCCCCCTCTTTGGGTGCCTCTCCCACAGCTCTCCTGTGGCGCTTTAATTGCTTCACTGAATTGGGTTTTCTGAGTTCCCGCTGGGACACAAGGAAAGCATGTGTACCTGACAGCACCAATCAAGGTGAATTTTCAGTCCGTTCTAGGAAAAGATCAGAGATGAGGATTTGCCAGTCTTTTGTAGGAATCTCATTCTCAGACGACTCTTCATGTGACACAGTTCACTTCTGCACAACTGAATTTTTATTCAGAACATACCCAAACTGTAAGTGTTCCAGTGTCTTATGAGACTGCAAAGAATGCACCATTTCCAACAACTTTTTTTGGTTCAAAATATGGCATGATTTTGGGGCTCCTTCCTCCAAAAAGTATATGAAACAAGATAAATAGTATTTGTAAAAATCATTCTTTTGATGCCTATTTTTTTTTCATGAGAGCTAGGAAAATGTCTAATTTCATTTTTATTGAATATGTCTACAGGACAGTAAAAATTGAATAAATATTTATTTCAGGGGAAAAATATGTATGGGATGCTTGGAGACTTAGAATTTTTTTTAATCATCTATGTTAATATTTCAGTCGAGTTTAGCATCTCTGAAGTATGATATTAAAAGGCAATGGGAAGGACATTTGTATATGTGGTATATTTGTATATTTGTATATATATGTATACACACACACACACACACATATATATATATTTGTATATATGCTCATAGCTGCTTTCAAAGAAAAATTTGAAGGAATTCTCAGTGTCTTAGAAAAAGGGTCAAGCAACTTTATCCATCCAAACAAAACGACTTATTTATCCTAATTATATGGGAGAGCCTTGGAATCCAGAAGCTTGTCAAGTTTGCTATTTGCCAAACGCTAATTCTCTCTAGCCATCTTATTATTGTTTTGCAAAGCAGAGATTCTCTCCCCAGCCACTTTTAAGCTTGCAGTTCAAATGGCACAAATTTGCTGAGATGTTGCAGAACATTTAACCATGCAAAGATGTGTGGCATTTGTTTCACTATGGTATAGACGCATTGCATCTGTTTGTGTTGCAGAGCATTTGTTTAACTATGTAAAGATGTGTTGCATTCATTCAGTTATGTAAAGATGTATTGCTGCTTTAGCTTGCCTGCCTAAGCCACTTGATTGATCTAATAACAAGCTGAACAACCAATAGCAAGGCAGGAGGTGTAAGTGGAACTTCCAGACAGGTAGAACAAGTAGGAGGAGGAATTTAGGCTTAAAAAAAAAAAAAGAAAAGGAGATGACAAGGAGATGTCAGGAGCCAGCCAGACAGACACAGAAGAAGCAGGAAAGTAGGACATACAGAAGGAAAGAAAGATAAAAAGGTGCAAGGTAAAACATAGATGAACAAAAACAGGTTAAATTAAGTTAAAAGAATTAGTGGGACTAGATTAACCTAAGGCTGAGCACTCACAATTAATAAGTCTCCATGTCTTATTTGGGAGCTGGTTGGTGGCCCAAAGAAAATACCAACTACACTGAGGCCCATCTGTCAATCTGCAAGTTTTGTGTAGAATCATAATAGACATCTCTCCCAGCAGTGGCTCCAGGGCCCCTCTTACTCAAACTACAATGAACAGATTGGAGGTCCTCTGAGGAAAGGATTGCAGCTAGTCCTTCAGAGTCCTAGAGAGTGCACTCTGTTTGTCTCTTTAAAACAAAAACAAGCACACAAAATAACAGAGCAGTGGGAAATGATATCTTCGACTTATTACTGCAACAGGCATTTCTAAGAAAATCCTGCTAAGTGAAGACACCCCGCTCCAATCTGGCCTCTTCCTTTCTCTGTAAAAGTTGCTGACAGGCACTCTGGTATAACACATTACATAGATCCAGTGGATGCTGTCATCAGCTTGTCCTACTGGGACAACACTGGGGTTCCTCACTCGTCATCAGTGCCATCAAGGTTCCTATAAACACTTTTATAAGCAATAGACGTAGAAACTTAACTGCAAAGAGGAAAGAAATTGGAATAAGGAAACAGGTTACTATCCTGTAGCATGCCCCATTTAGTTATTTTTTTCTTTCTACCTGTGGAACAAAAGACCCCCTCAGCCATTGTCTATTTTCTTATTTTTTTAAAAATTGCAGTAGGCTTTCCATAACAGATAAAAATACCACTTTGTAAAATAAGAGATTATACTGGATTCATCTGGACCAGGTCAATTATTCTGTGATTTTACAAATATATATTCTAATCAAGTATATTTTTGCTCCAAATAAATTTTATTGAAAGTTTAATGTTTGCTATGATACCATTGTTCAAGCTAGTCCCCCGGAGGCAGTATGTGTATATAATACATTTTTGTTACTGCACAGAATCTAGAGCACATATTTCACCAAGAAGAGAAACACCACCCCCAGCATCCCACTGTTCTGTGATGCTTCGGAATGGAAAGTAAAGACAAATGTATATTCTGTACATTCACAGTTGGTTTCAAACATCATAACCTAACAACGAGGAGCCAAAATAACATGGGGGACTAAGTTTTAAGCTTCTGTTTCTACAATAGTCTTTAATCATGTACAAAAACCAATGTTAAAGATGTCCTTCTAAGATTGAGTAACAGCTGTGCAGCACAGTCTGATAGTGCTAGCAATTCATAAATTAAAAGAACCAGCAATTTTGCACTCGATTTATGTCGGCAAATGGCTGGTCAGTGTAAAATAAGATGTCAAATGATTAACATTGAAGATGTTTTCTCAAACAAAATATGAGCCCCATTCGATTCAGTGGTTTACATAAATGGTTAAATAAGCTAATCTGGTATATTGTCAAAGACTTGTATTTTTCTCTTCTTAAGAAATCTGAACAGATTACCATGAATTCATCACTGAAATTCCCCTGAGCACAGGAAGGTCATCTGAGACAACAATACATCTCCACATTCGACAAGCCTCCAGGCTTGTCCCAGACACACATTATAAAGGTTATACCTTTAAGAAATGTAACAAATGAAGGCAGTTACTAGGTTATGTGTTTATCTCTAAGTTCCTGTGTCCCATAGAAAAAGTCAATCTATTATGCTTTTTATACAATTCTTCGTTAATAACTGTTTCTATAGTTACTACCAATAACTTCCCATCTTTTTGTTTTTCTTGTGGTTAGTGGAATAAAGGATGGTACTGAAAAGTTTGTATATATTAATGATCTAATTTGCTTGCACATATGCACATGAACGTGTGTGTGTGTGTGTGTGTGTGTGTGTGTGTGTGTAAGCGCACAGGAGCACTGTGCAATGCAAAGCATGTAGATGTCAAGAGGACAGCCTCAGGCTTTGGTTTTTGCTTTCTACTTTGTGTGAAACAAGGTATCTTGTTTACTGCTGCCTGTGCCAGGGTAGCTGGCCAGTGAACTCACAGGAATTCTTACATCTCTGCCTCCCATCTTCCCACAGGAGTGCTAGGATTACAGACACGTGCTACCACATGAGGTTTCAAATGGGTTCTGGGAATCTGAACACAAGTCCTTACATTTGTATGGCACTTTACCCACTGAGCAATTTCTCCCAGTCAACTGATTATCTAACTGTGATGTAATAGGAGAGAAAACAGAATGCATGTGTAAAGGGTGTGTCAAAGGGCTGGTTGTGAAAACGTTACAGCACAAGAGACAGCTTCGCAATGACAGATCCTTCGCCAAAAGTTTGCTCCAAGACACAGTCTCCTTGTCGTCACTGAAATCGGAAAAGGAAGGCACGTCTTCAGTTATTTTGGCGGTAAGGTGGCACATTAAAGTCAAGAAGGAAGAAATGTAGACTGACTTCCAACTTCTTCTGAGCTGTATTCTATAATCAGAAGGAAATGGAACTGTTTCTAGAAAGTATCCAGGAAATGTGTGACTGGAATATTAGCCCAAGAACACTACTAGACAGATAAAATGGAAGTAAAAAAATTCTCCCAAATATTCTCTCAAAACTTCTGCATTTCTTATTTAAAAAAAAAACCAAAACTCCAGAATCCCCATAAACTCTAAATGAAAACTTTTGATGAAAACTACTAGAAACTCAAGAATGAAAGCTACCTGAATGAAAACACACTGACCCAGGACCAGGATGCTAAACAATTAGAGAAAACCAAGGTAATTTTCTGACCACCATGGCTACAAGATGATAATGTCAGCAAACTTAACAATAAAACTATAACATATTAATTTTATATACGTGAAGTATTATAATGTATAATGAAATTTTGTGAAAGACATATGGAAGCTTGGAACGAGATAAAACGTAATCATCTTCTCCTTCAGAAAAGATGAATAAAGACCCTCTCCACTTCAAGGTTGAAAACATAGTTAGAAATGGCAAGTAAACAAAAATATCATTATCATTAGCTATCAGGGAAATGAAAGTTAAAACTCCTTTGACATTTCATCTCATTCCTGCCAGAGCAACTATTATAAAGAAATTAAATGACAAAAAATGCATGCAAGGTCTTTGGAAAGAGGATCCTTTATCCATCATTGAACTCTGTATATTTCTTTCCTAGAGACATACCCAAAGTACTCTGAACCCTACCACAGAGATACTTGCTAGTACGTGTTCTTTACTGCTCTTTTCACAATAGCTAGAAAAACAAATCAGCTGATGACTAGATAATGAAAATATGGTGTATACACACACAATGGAATTTTACCCAGCTACAAAGAGGAGTGGAATTATGAAATTTTCAGATCAATGGATGAAAATGGAAAGGTTGGATAAAGCACAGGGACAAATAGCCAAATGAATGGAAACACATGAACTATGAACCAATGGCTGAGGGGCCCCCAACTGGATCAGGCCCTCTGAATGGGTGAGACAGTTGATTGGCTTGATCTGTTTGGGAGGCATCCAGGCAATGGGACCGGGTCCTGTGCTCATTGCATGAGTTGACGGTTTGAAACCTGGGGCTTATGCAGGGTCACTTGGCTCGGCCTGGGAGGAGGGGACTGGCCCTGCCTGGACTGAGTCTACCAGGTTGATCTCAGTCCTCAGGGGAGGCTTTGCCCTGGAGGAGGTGGGAATGGGGGGTAGGCTGGGGGGAAGGGGAGGGGGCGGGAGTGGGGAGAACAAGGCAATCCGTGGCTGATATGTAGAACTGAATGGTATTGTAAAATAAAATCAAATAAAATAAAAATAAAAAAAGAAACACCTGCTTATAGGCATAAGAAATGAATAATCAAAAAAAAGTTTATATTGAGAAAGGTAACTCAGGCACAGAAAAGCAACTGCTTCAGTGTTTGCCCTCATATTTGGATCCTTGCAGTTCTACAGACGCTAGGGAACTAGAAAGAGACCACTGTATGGGTCTTGAAGGAGTCAGGAAGTAGGATATACATATTGATGGGGGTAGGAGGGAGATCGAAAATATTGGGAAAGGATAATCAGGATGCATTATATACATGCATGAGATTGTCACAGAAAAAAAAGCAATTAAAATCAGTAATACTAATATCCTGAGGTTTGTTATTTTCCCTCTAGTTCCTTTACAGTGTAGTTGGAAGTTTTCCTGTGTCCCAGTCTGCCGGCGGTCGGGATAAATCTCGCCCACTTGCTTCCCCCAGGTAAGCACACAGAGGTGTGATGATATTGTGTTCCCCAATATATCATGCACCCTAATAAATTTATCTGGGGTCAGAGAACAGAACAGCCACTAGACAGACATAGAGGCCAGAAAATGGTAACACACACATCTTTAATCCTAGAATTCCAGAGGCAGACATCTGTCTGGATCTCTGTGAGTTCAAAGCCAGCCACACTGGAAACAGCTAGGCATGGTAGCAAGAGCCTTTAATCCTAGGAAGTGATGGCAGAAAGCAGTAAGGTATATAAGGCGTGAAAACCAAGAACTAGAAGCTTTTGGCCTGGTTAAGCTTTTAGGCTTTTGAGCAGCAGTTCAGCTAAGATTCATTCTGGATGAGGACTCAGAAGCTTCCAGTCTGAGGAAACAGGATCAGCTGAGGAATTGGCAAGGTGAGGTGGCTGTGGCTTATTCTGCTTCTCTGATCTTCTAGCATTCACCCCAATACCTGGCTCCAAGTTTGATTTTATTAATAAGACCTTTTAAGATTCCTGCTACACAGAGGCTTATATTAATTATAATTGCTTGGCCATTAGTTCAGGCTTATTACTGACTAGCTCTTACACTTAAATTAACCCATAGTTCTTATCTATGCTTAGCCATGTGGCTTGGTACCTTTTCTCAGTTCTGCCTTGTCATCTTGCTTCCTCTGTGTTTGGTTGGCGACTCCTAACTCTGCTCTTCCTCTTCATAGAATTCTCCTCTCTGCTTGCCCCACTTACACTTCCTGCCTGGCTACTGGTCAATCAGCATTTTATTTATCAACCAAATCAGAGCAACACATATTCACAGCACACAAAACAACATCCCACAGAAGTCCTAAGGTACCTCTCAATTTCCATAGTTTATTACTTTGTTCCATGGATTACTTTTCTCAAATGATTTGTGATGTGAAGTAAAGATGCCTTTGGACAAATTCATGCCAGGGAATTCTGAAAAATTTTTGTTATTATAGGAGTTACTTATTTTTTGCTTGTTCACTGCCATCATAAAAGAGTGCAATTGGGTTCTGTATATTGATCTTGCATATAACCTTGATCAACTCTACTTATTTGTGAATTTTAGATTTTTTTCATATGCAACCATATCATCTGTGAATAAAGGTACCTCTTTCCTTTCCAATATTTGTGTCTTGTATTTCTTTTTCTTGTGTTACAACATTGACTAGGGCCTATGTTGATGTTTTGGATATCAGTGGAAATGATGAAAATATTTGCTACATTTACAGTTTTAAAGGGAGCTCACTCTCAGTGTCTTATCTGTACCTCTATTATTGGCTGCAGGGTTTTCAGTAAACTGTTGTAAAATCAAAAAAATGCTACTTTATTTGAATGGATGGTAAAAATTACTTTTTCCTGCATTTATCAAAATAATTATCTACTTTTTACTTGAGTTTTAGTGAACCATTTTTATCAATGTGTTTAAATGCTTAACTTACTTTGTATTTATAGAAACACAAAACATTGCTCAGATGGATTTCCTCATTTCATGCAACACTAGAATTCACTACCCTACTTGGAATTTTTGTAAGTATGATTATAAAGAAGATTATTCAGTTATTTCTTTCTTCTGTTTATATTGGTCCCTGGCATCAGATTTTTGCTGGCCTCTTTAACTGGAAAGAAAACGTACGGGAATATTTGTTTTGAAAACATGTAAATGTGTAGTGGAATTTACAATTCAGTGAACATGATAGTATCCCATGCCTGCCTATCTTCAAACACCTTTTAAGATTCTATTTTTCTGATGTTGCTTTTGAATGTATCTCCCATGGCTTTAATACAGATTGTGCTCTTTTGTATCTTCACAACATGGTACCTTGTGACTGTGCCAGGTTGAGAGAAATCTAGAACATTTATATCCCTTTGGCACTCCTCTATTAAGAATCCTCTATACCATACACATCAGACAATGGTGTGGCTTTTGCTTCAATCATGAAGCATAATATAGATAATTAAGAAGAATAAGGGGGAGGAGGAAGGAGAAGAAAAAGGAGAAGAAGGAGGAGGAGGAGGAGGAGAAGGAGAAGGAGAAGGAGGGAGAGGAAGAGGGGAGAGGGAGAGGGGAGAGGGAGAGGGAGAGGAACAAGAACAAGAACAAGAAGAAGAAGAAAAAGCATAAGATAAGCAGAAAGAGAAGAAAGGAGAAAAGTAAAATCAAAGGTGCTTACCCATATTTTCCTTCTAAATGTGTTTCTTTATAGTCTCACATTCCATTTGTATTGCTGTCTTTATCTTTTCCTGGAACTTATTTTAACTGTTGTTTATCTATTATAAAGCTGCAGATAAGAAACATTTTTAATTTTCTTTTATCTGCAAATGCCTTGATTTCCCCTTTATGTATGAAGATTGAATTTGAAGGATGGAAAATTCTAGACTAGTTTCTTGTAGTAACTGAATGGTCTTGTGCCACTTCCTCTGTCTTCCATGATTGCTGAGCAGAATCTACCATTACTTAAATCATGCTTTCCCTATGGATAGAGTATCATTTCTCTGACTGCATTCAAGATATTGTTTTGTCTTTAATTGCCAAATCTCTAACTATGGTGTGTCTTGACATGATGTGGCTTATTCTATGTGGGTTGTCTCAGCACCCTGAATAGGTCAAAGTTTCTGATGAAATGTAGAAAGTTTTAAACCAAGGAAATGATTAGTTGTCCCATCTTCTTTCTCCTCTTCTCCAGGACTCCCAAAATACATTTTGATATTTTATTATGGCCTCACAAGTCTTTAAAGCTGTTTTCATTTATTTTTCTGATTTATTTTCTGTTTTCCAGTTGGGTAATTTCTACTATTTTACATTTCATTATCTATTTCTTTTGCCTTAAAATATTTGCAAGAATATTGTGGATCAGCTTTCATGGTTCCAGAAGGAGACATAAAAGTTTTCAAAGGAAGAATGCAATCAACAGTCCTACCCAACTATGATGCTTATGAACCACAACACCAACCAGCATAGCGTGATAACCCTAAGAGTGTAGTAACAGCGTACATACACTTTGTAGTAACAAACAGCTCTTTAATTTGACTTATGACTTACCCAATAAGGGGGAACTAATGCCTGGTACTGGAAACTTCCCAGGGCTAATGAAGTCATGGATCTTAGAGGAGAACCTAGAACTCCCTACTTTGCTAGGCCAGCATAAACTCTTGCTACATTTTAAATATTTGTCCTTATACCTACAGATAAGTCTAGTAATGAGCCCTCATCAAGGAAACTTCTTTGCAACAGATGGGGACCATTGCAGAAAACCATAGCCAATCAAAATGCAGAGTTGTGGAGCCCAGTCCCAACTGATACATCTATAAGATAATTCCTACACCTGAGGCTCAGAGATTACTGGAAAAAATGGCATGCAAAAATTGTATCTCTGAAAGTCAGAGAAACAGGGAGTTTTCTGTGAGATTGTGTCTCCTAGGAATATCAGAAGCTACACACACATAAAGTCTCACCAACATGATTATCTAAATATAATCTGGACAAAGACAACAACAGTAGGCAGGCCAACTCGAGTAGGCAAGTAAGGGCCACATGGCTTCAGCCTTACAAGGAGACCTATAAGCAACTAAGGAACAATGATAACCAAAGAAATAACCTTCCCCAGGAAAGAACATACAAACTAGTTATTCAATACCAAATTGTCAGCCAAGTACATGTACATATACATGCACAAAATGTAGCAACAATTTTAAAAATGAGGCCAGAAATTTTAAAGAGAAGAGATCAAGGATGGGTATATTGGAGAGTTTTGAGGGAGGAAAGGGATAGAGAATATTGTAATTATATTATACTTAAAAAAAACTTTGTAAGCTAATTCTAAGATCTTTTTGGGTTTTATTATTTGTATACATTGATGGTTTTCCATTAAGTTGGGTCTGCTTGATTGATGAGTGTGTATGTGTGTGTGTGTGTGTGTGTGTGTGTGTGTGTGTGTGTCTTCATCTGTAGGAGTGTGGGCTTGCACATGTTACGGAACACGTGTGGAAGTCAGAGGAAAACGTCAGATATCAGTCCTCACACTATGACAGAGCCCATTATTGTTCACTGATGCATATTCAAGGATAGCTGGCTTGCAAGCTTTGAGGGACGATCTGATTTCAGCCTCCCGGCTTCCAGGAGGAGGTTTGGGATTACCGCTGTGATTCCTGTGCACAGCTTCCACATGGATTCTGGAGATTTCAGCTCAGGTCCTTATACTTGTATGACAAGTGCTTAAGCCACTCAACCATCTCCTTTGCCATGAGGACACTTTTAATTATAACCTGTCATTTTATTTATTTATTTATTTTTTAAAATCTCATCTATTGTTTCATGACAGTCTGTTGTATTTAAATTTTCTCTTGTCTTTGGCGTTCTCTGCAGCATTCCATCAAAGCAATGGATTGAGAATCAGAGAGGTAACCCCAACCCATCACTCTATTCTGATCCTGGAAATTCAGGTTCCCTACTGATCATTGACAATCTCAGAGTTGCAGACAAAACATCTGTGTTGTTGATGAAAGGTGGCTAGACTTAGTTGCCATATGGACTGCCTTGTTTTCTGTTTGGGGCAGGGTAAGGTGATTGCTGTGTTTTGAGGGCATGCCTCTATCCTTATTCTTTGGCTAGAAAGAACAAACTAAGCTAGCAGTCTACACTCACTGTATCCTGTCTACACTATTTCTTGTCTATACTTATTGTATCTCCAAGATAGATAATGGCTTCTGCAGTGCCAAGTTCAGAATGAAGGAACCAAAAAAAAAAAAAAAAAAAAAAAAAAAGCAAGGAGCTTCTCCACTGTAATATATTTCAGGCCATGAGGTCTGCAAGCCAGTATTTTGGATTTAACCTCTTTGTTTTGTGCTTCTAAGTCATCTTATGTATATATGTTTTCTTTGTTATTGTTGTTCTTTTACATAATATTTAAAAATATTATTTGTTTTGAGTGAGAATATAGAGTCCTTTTAGTGATTACATTGAATCCACTTTCCAAAAACTTGGGACATTCAATTAGTTTTTTATTTCAGGCTTTATATTTTCTAGTTCCAAAATGCTCACTCATCCCCTCCCCCCTTTTATATGCCTTTTCAAATTCTCCATCTTTTTTTTTATCATTTCAAAAAGTGCATTCTCTAATATGCTTGATAGAAGTTTTAATACCTTTTCTAATCTAAAACATGAACCTATTTTTGTGACTGGTCTTATTTCCATCTGTATAAACTTTTTCTCACTTCTTGGACTATCTTGGTTATGGCATACCACCCATAACATTAAAGGAAACCACACAAACTGAAGTAACATTGTTCCTTCTATGAGACATAAGGAAATGATATAAGAAAATGAACTCTACATTCCAAACATGAGTTGAACTGGGTTGAGACGACACCGAAGCTCAGATCATTTTCAGCTTGTCTCTTGCTCAGATATTCTCAGATTAGGTTCTCTGTTGTAGGTATGGCAATAACTTCTCCATGACAAGGCCTGCAAGAATACTTTTTACTCTGCAGCCCAGGCTCTTTGCTTCAATGCTGCTACAAGCCAAACTTCCAACTCACATCCCATGGGAAAGGAGCAAGCAGAGAGAATTAGCTCTGTAGTTCTAGTTCACAAGCCAGGCAACACCCCCCCCCCCAAGGCCAGTATCTCTTGCTTCTTCTTACCCCAGGAAGTTGTCTCTACCTTTGGCTGGTTTTCAATCTGGATACAAGAAGACCCAGCAGCCCGTGGAAGGATAAAAGTAGAAAACAGTCCCTGTTCTTGTTCTTCTTGTTCTTGTTCTTTTCTCCTCCTCCCTCCTCCTCCTGCTCCTCCTCTTCCTCATCACCACCTCCTCCTCTTCTTCCTTCTCTCCACCTCCTCCTTGCCTCCTCCTCCTCCTCTTCCTCCTTAATGCATCTCTTATCTTGGATGCTATTTCAGTACACCAATAGCATTAGAAGACAGATAATTTAAATATTCTATTCTAACCAAAGTAATATAGAAAATAAGGATTCATAACTTTTTATTGCTGTGATAAAATACCATGACAAAAAAGCAACTTAGGGAAGAAAGGGTTTGTTTTGGCTTATGGTTCAAGAGGGGGAGTGTAGCATGAGTCTTAAAGAGTCTTATTAATAAAATCAAACCCGAGGCCAGTTATTGGGGTGAACACTGGAAGGTCAGAGAGACAGAATAAGCCACAGCTCTCTCACCTCACCGGATCCTCAGCTGGTCTTGCTTCCTCAGACTGGAAGCCTCTGAGTCCTCATATCCGAATGACTCTCAGCTGAACTGCTGCTAGAAGCCTGAATGCTTAACCAGGCCAAATGCTTCTCCAGGCCAAATGCCTCTCCAGGGCAAATGCCTCTCCAGGGCAAATGCCTCTCCAGGGCAAATGCCTCTAGTTTCTGGTCCTCATGCTTTATATACCTTTCTGCTTTCTACCACCACTCCCTGGGATTAAAGGTGTGGCTTTCTGGGATTAAAGGTGTGTATCACCGTGCCTAGCCGTTTCCAATGTGGCCTTGAACTCACAGAGATCCAGAGGGATTTCTGTCTCTGAAATGCTAGGATTAAAGGCGTATGCTACCACTGCTTAACCTCTGTTTCATATTGTGGCTGTCCTGTTCTCTGACCCCAGATAAATTTATTAAGGTACACAATATTTTGGGGAACACAATACCCCCACAGGGGGAGTCTATAACAATGGAGGAGGTATATTGCAAATGTCTGTGTCTTTGTTATTATTGAGTTACATTTTTAAAAAAATATTTGAGAGTTAGGGTTTGAGGCAATGTTTCTTGGAATTCCCTATATGATCCAGGCTGGCCCCAAAGTCATGGTGATTTTCCTTCTTCAGGCTCCTTAGAGAGTCATAATTATATGTATGTACCACTGTAACTAGCTTCCTAACATTATGTTGTGAGATATCATTGATGTTTTAAATGAATTTTTGTAGATGTATTCTGAAAGTGAAAAAATCCAACAGTAAACTGCATTGGTATCCTTTTTATCTCTCTTTTATATTCCATTTCAAACTACCTTTTAAAATCTACTTAAAAATGTATATTCTCTAATATGCTTGGCAGATATTTTAATGTTTTTATCAATCCCAAAATCATGATTCCTGCTGAACAGACATTTAATAAAATAGCTTAGTACTAAACTTTCTATCCTAGGGGTTAATAGTACATCCATTTTTTTTTCAATGATGACGTAAATCTCAACAGCAAATCCAAGGGCTTTTCATTCTCTGCATATCCTTTAAAATAGTTTCAATACATCTAAACACTTTTCCTCCTACTGTGCCTCGTCCAGCAGCTTTCTAGTCCACCCATTCAGTCATATTCTGGAATTTTCAGTGCTCTTCTGAAATTCTTGAATCTACAAGGTTGTCTACCTTCTACCTTTTATTTCACCCTGGTCCCTGATTGTCTTTTAGTATTTCTGAACTATTCTTTGATAGATTGCCTTTTGTGTAACTATCTATAAATATCTATTCACACTTTCAAAATTAAGTTTGATTTTTTTACCCATATTTTATAATTTTTTTCTTCTTGTAACTTACAAAACTTGTTATTATTTTATTAAAGCATTATCATCTAAATATTTCTGGGGACATTGATCAAAATGTAAATTCAAATATATGTATGTGTATATACATACATATCTACATGTTTATTTTAGTGTTGAGGGTTCTCACTTGTTCATTTCTTGACTGATTATTGATGTGGGAAGTGTCACCCCTGGGATGGTGGTCATGGTGCTATAAGAAAGCAGGATGAGCAATTCATAGGGAATAAGCCAGTAAGCAACATTCCTGCATGGCCCCTGCATCAGTTCCTCTTTCCAGGTTTCTGCCTTGAATTCCTACCTGACTTCTCTGAATGATGGACTACAAAGATCCATCATTCAGGTGAAATAAACCCTTTTCTCCCTAAGTTGCTTTGGTCATGGTCCCATGACCATAGCAATGGTCACATGGTCACAGCAATAGAATCCCTAACTAAGACAGGGACAAAGCAAATAAAACTGGTGGGTGGGAGGAGCCAGAGGAAGAACTGAATTTTTTTCATATTGCTACCATATTAGAGGCACCAACAATGGCCATTGCTAGAGCTACTCTAGAATAGGCTAGAGAGAAAAGAACGCTGATAAGGCCTACTTTCAAGATTCCTTCTTGTTGGAGATGATAGCCAGACTTGGTGGCAGCATTGGAATAACACTCAGAGATGGGGAAATCTGGTACCTTACATCACATGAATGAAGCCTTTTACTCTCCTTCTGTCAATGATTTCAATGCATTTTTGCTTTGACCTTATAGAATAGCAAATGCTTGTCCAGTCCACTGGTTTCTCTAATTGTCATATTACTGTTTTGTGTTCCAGTTTTAAATAGAACACCACAATACAAAAAGTTCTCCATTCACTGTGAGCAATGATGGACCAGTATCACGGTTACCTCACTAACTGCTGGGACAACTTACCTGACAAAAAGCATCTTAAAGAAGAAAGAGTTTGTTTGAGCTCAGAGTTTGAGGTTAAAAGCTGTCATGGTGTGAAAGGCATGGCTGCAGGAGGATGAGGCAAGTAATTAAATCACACCCACGGTCTGGAAGTAGAAACAAATAAATGTTGGTGCTCTGCTCCCTCTCTCCTTTTTATGTTGTTGGGGACACCAACCCATGGGATGATGTGTAGCTACAGTTAGGATGGGTCTTTCTGTGTTGGTTAACCTAGTCTAGAAACTCTTTCACAGATATGCCCTTGGGTTTGTTTCCAAGGTGATTCTATCCCATGAAGATTAACTAATATCTCAGCAAGGTAGGGAAATGATGTCATAAAAAGCTGTAACATGAAGATAAATAATAAAGTGGAATAAATAGATGTTTTAGGTAAGGTGGTGAATTTACAGCTCATAGTAGCATACTCTGGAAATGGCCTCAGTATAAGGTGGGTCCTCAGTGGCCCAGTCTGTTCTGCTTGATTCTGTACTCCTTGACATTCAGGGCAGATCATTTGCTCAAGATGGGCCATTTGCATCATCTCTGTGGTGTACTTGAAACACAAAAGCAGAAAAATAAGATTCTGAAAATTCCTGGAATCTAATCATAGTGACTAAGCAAGCATCTGCTTGAGTCCCAGCAAGGCAGAGAAACAGGAAATTGGTAACATTTGTGACATGGCACTGTCAAGATCAGTCAAAATATTAAGTGTTTGTAAATTTTTATTTTCTAAAAAAAATCAAGGTACTAATATTGAAAATGAGAACTTTTTGATTTCATTTATATTTTCTAATTGACTAGAATATACACATGCATATATATGTAAATGTATGTATTTTAAATCACATGTAAGGATGTCTATGTCAATTATTTTTCAGAATTCAGGCTTATGTTGTGTGAAATGCTTGCTCCCACTGTCCTACCCTCCTTCTCTCCTATTGTATAATCTAGACATTTTCTTCAATGTTAGGTCACCAAAGTCATCTGATCCCTCTTCTTCCTGATACACAGTTATCCCACTTTATATGGGATCCCTGAGTCTAAGATTATCATTAAAAAGTTGGGGGTCCAGGGTATGTTGATTAATCCTATTAAAATCAAGATTAAGAGACATAGATGGTTTAATGACATGTATTCAACATCCTACAGTATACGAAGTATTTCCATATTAACATTTGGGACACTCAAGAACCTTAAGGGATAACAGCATTGTTACTTTGGGGGACAAATGAGTAAATAGACATACTTAAAGCAACAGCAATCACATAGATGCTAAATTTAGTAGCCTCGAGTAGAAAACAAGTTCTATAGTGTGCCTGTCAGTCCAACCGGCAGGCTGGAAAGTTGATAGAAAAAAATGTAGACATAAAGGTGAATGAAAGCTACAGATCCTAGAGTCCAGTGATAGCTAAGTTCCCAACACAATATTTTCATTAAATTAATCTGAGTAAATGTCTGGTATTTACAATTTGAAGAGCCTTTCAAGCAATATAATAGAATATCAAGGAGATCTGAGCTTCCTTTTTGGTTTTTGTAAACTTCAAGTGATGCCCAAATTTAAGACATTGTAGGTTAGTAATGCTAATTATATGAATTGTGAGGTCAAAAGTGACAAAGCCAGGTGTCTCCTTCTGTCACTGTGTAGCTGGTGTTTACTGTCTAAAGAGACATGTGAGTGTACATGTACGCTCACACACACACACTCTCACACATACCAACTCACACACATGCGTTCACTGTCCATAGTAATGAATTTTGTAAGTACACATCATTCAAGCACACAGAATATGCTTTAAACATTTCCCTCCAATACCTTTCTCTCCCCTCCCCATCTTTTCCTCCCCTGAGAAAGTTTGTTTCCACTTCCATATAGTATGAATAAGTATGACTTTATGTATCTTTATAAAATCTAGGGTCCACAAACATGACATTTGTCTTTCTTAATTTGATTTTATTCACTTAATATGATGATTGTTAGCTGAATTCATTTTCTTATAATGATGTAAGTCATTCTTCTTCATGGCTGGATGAATTACATTGAATGTGTGTGCCAGATGAGTAAGGGAGACCACTCTTGGGTCTTTACCCAAAGGATTTGTCAGCATACCACATAGCTACTCTCACATCAGTGTGTATAACAATTTTACTAAAAATAGCCAAATTATAGACTGAACTCAGGTGTTTGTCAACAGAAGAGTAGAACTAGGAATGGTTATAATAGAGTCATGAGAATCTCTGAAAAAACACATGATTTTTTTGTAGAATGGGCATTTAAACCCTTCAAATATTGTTATACAGTCTTGTGGTTTATTGTGCTATTTCAAGTTGTATAGGCCCTTTAATATGTACAAATTTTACTGTTTTTAATAATTTTTAATAAATATTTTTATTTTATAATTAATTTAATTTTACCTATCAGCCACGGATTCCCCTGTCCTCCCTCCTCCCACCCCCCAGGCTTTCCCCCCAATCCATGCCCCATTCCCACCTCCTCCAAGGCAAAGTCTCCCCTGGGGAGTCAGTCCAAGCCTGGTAGATTCAGCTGAGGCAGGTCCAGTCCCCTCTTCCCTGACCAGGGCTGAGCAAAGTGTCTCAGGATAGGCCCTAGGTTCCAAAAAGCCAGCTCATGCACCAAGGACAGGTCCTGGTCCCACAGCCTGGGGGCCTCCTGAACAGTTCAAGCTGTTTTTAATCATTTTAATGAATGTAGTTTTTCTTCATTTTAATACATAAACTATTAAATCTTTATCCACTCCAACTCAGTGCTTAGCCACAACCACAAAACCTATAATAAATTGACTAAATAAATAAACAGAAGTTGACTCTTCTGTCTCAAGAATAAAAGTGATTTAGGCAACTAGTGACGGAGGGCAGTGTGGAGGGGAATCAATAGTCCCATTTGGCATCTAATACTAGCTAAGTGACTATAAGCAGACCCTCAAATGGGTAAAACATAATCTACAGAGAGCTGTTTGCTTTGCCCTGAAACTGAGGTGTCTTCTTTAATTTTCAGTAATTCTATTTGTAAGAGTTGAATGTCACTGATTTTTTTTTAATCCTGTCCCACCGTGATACTGTGAAATCACAGCCAAACTAGCTCTAAATACTTGCGGTCCTCTTTCTTCCTAGGCAACATCTTCCCACTCCTAATCATGCAAGGAGTCTCTGATTTATTGCTTGAGATAAGTTAGGTAATAGCAATAACTTCAGTAGTGCCTGTAGAGCATAGCCTTGTTAATCAGTCAAAATGATTTCATGTGTTTTCTTAGAAGCATCAGAAAGGGCAAAGGATTTATGGGTGATATCATTTTATGTGCCACAGTGGTGTGCAATATTGTCATCATGTGTTAAGACCAGCAGTGGTCTGCATTGATTTTAATCATCGTCATACCCACCTCGCTCTCCCCTGTGCACCCTACCCCGTAAAAAGATAAGAGAAATCTGAAGCCATTTTATATATTGACTTAAAACACTTTTAGTCATGGTAAGTTTTCTAATATTTTCATAGCCAACTGAGATAAGGTACCCATTCTCACAGATCATATGTCTTTCTCACTAAAATCCAACAAAACCACAGAAGGCTACAGAAATAAAACTGTAATGGTGGAGGGGCTTTTATAAATAACCACTACTGAGAAGCCTTATTTGCTTTCTTTTTTCCAGAATTATTCTGTTTGTGTAATTTTATTCAAGAGAAAGTTCACATTTTATATGGTGATTCATTCACATATCAGAACTTCAATAAAAATTGCATAGCCAAGAAGATATAAGTAGAGCAAAGGATGGAGGGAGGGATCAGTCTAAATGGAACATGTCAGAAAAGGTCACACACCCCTCCATCACTCTCTGCACAAGCCACACTCACTTCTCCATCAAAGTTGCTTTAGGAAAGGAGAAAGCTGCATCCTTGTCCACAGTATTAAAAGGAGGTCTTCACTGGTTCATTCATTCCTCTGATTAATCAGTCATTTATTCTCTCACACTTTTATAATCTTACACACCAACATTTATAGCATCACATATATATGGCAAGCTCGATGCTACAGGGAAGGGCTTCAATTTTAAGATGTTAAGCCCACCAAGAAAGATAGATATGAGCAATAGCATTAGTAATATATATAAAATACTTGTATCCCAAAAGCGGGAGTACCCAGCTCTGTTGGATTAGATTTTGCAGAAAAACCTTCCAAGGTCTTTTTCTCACTAACTGCAGTATCCTCGGCACCTGCAAAGCACCACACAGGGAGAAAAACAGGCAGCTGTGGCCAGCATGGATGCCAGTGCTGTCTCATTTCCCTAGTGGCCATCACATATATCTCTTACCCTGATCTCTGCTACCTCCCTTTCTCCTTAGCCAAATGAGCTATGTGCTTAGACATTTGATCCTACTGGACCAATACTGAATCACCATCTCTTGACCATAGTATTGACTCAAGAAGTACATGGCCTCACTTCAGAAAACAAAAGTTCACATCTCTTACACAGATATTTTTTATTATCTTAAGTTGGAAGAAGAGACCCCTTTCTTTTCAGAATTCCTGATTTCTCATTATAGTATCTAACACAGTGCAATATTTGGTATGTACTCAGTATCACTGTGCTGAAAAAGGATGGAATGGTTATGAAGTTTATAGAGTATAAGTCTAGAATTTCCAATAACTGAGTCCCATACCCAACACAGAAGGTCAGTCCAGAAAAATTCTGGGAAGGAGAAAAGTAAAGTGTGTGTGTGTGTGTGTGTGTGTGTGTGTGTGTGTGTGTGATGGAGAGGCACAGAGGGGGAGCCAAAAGCATTTATGAGACAAGTCTATCACTTCTACTAAACTCTTTCTCAATTTCTTCTCCGCTACCATATTTTAATGAACTACTTAATATCACCTCCAAGAGTCCCAGCAACATATTCATTAAGTGCTTTTTGAAAGACTGACTGATGTTTATGAATGAATAAACAGATAAAAATACAATACTGAAGAAACAATGAGCCCCAAAGAAGCAACCCAGGAGACATACCAGACAGGTTATTATCATCCACAGCATCTGCTTTCACCCTCTATTTTATCATGTATATATGTATTGCAAGGGCTAGAAGGTGCAAATGTCATTATATAAATGTGTGTGTGTGTGTGTGTGTGTGTGTGTGTGTGTGTGGTATATGCATGTTTTGCCTATGTAGTTGCATATGCCTGTAGAGAAGTTGCATATGCCTGTGGAGAAGTGGTTCTCAACCTGTGGGTCACTATCCTTTTGGCAAACCTCTATCTCCAAAAATATTTACATTTCATAACAGTAGCAAAATTAAGTTATGAATCAGCAACAAAAATAATTTTATGGTTGGAGGTCACCACGGCATGAGGAACTGTATTAAAGGATTGCAGCATTAAGAAGGTTGTGAACCATTGCTGGAGAGGCCAGAAGTTGACACTGTCTTCATCAATTTCCACCTTGTATTTTGAAACTGGATCTCGAACTGAACCTAGAGCTTGCTGGTTCAGGACACTGGATGGCCAGTGAGTCCCCAGGCCAACCTGTCATCGCTAACCTATCAATAGATTGCCAACCCATCACACAGCCCTGTGCCACCCTTGCCAGCCTTTATGTGGATGCTGGGGATCCAAACTTAAGTCCTCATCCTTTTATAGCAGGTACTTTGCTGACTGAGTTATCTATCCAGCTGCAATGTTCTAAGTTCCCTGAAAGCTAGAAGTTTGTTATGAGGTCCAGCCAATGGGTTAGATACAGGTAAAGGACCAACAAGTGAGATACAGGTAAGAAAGGGTGGAGTATGTTTGGACATACTGCTACTTTTGCTGGTTCTCAAAATTAATGTGGGAAGACAGATGTGAGGAGGCATCGAATGCAAAGAAGCCAAGCACGCAGCTAGACATTCATAGTGCCCAAGATGCAGGGTTACCTAGCATGTATTATCCACTCTATAGCTACAGAATGAGGCTCTTCATTAACTAGACAGGATCAGGTTGTAGTCATGTATAGTGTTGAATACCAAAGACAGTTCTCTCCTGTTCTTACTCCTCATCTTTCTCCTCCTCCTCTTCATCTTCTTATTCCTCCTCTTTTTCTTCCTCTCCTGCCTCCTCTTTCTCCTCTTCTTCTTTATCTTCTAATTCTTCAATCTTCTCTTCCTCTTCCTTTTTAGCCTTCACCAGATATGAAGGTCTAAGTTCTGGGTATAGACCAGAAAAAATTTTAACTATTCTTATTATTAATCCAAATAAAGGCATGTCCCTAAGAATTTCCTGGCCTTGAGACCAGCAATGCCATTAACAATAGTATACACTACTTAAGAAATACCACACCCTACACTCTACTCATTACATGTCACAGCTGACTTCAGTTTGGATTTTCTATGTAGGGGGTTCATGCCTATTACCTCTTTGGGAATTTCTATAAGTTGTTACCCATCAATATTCACATTTATTAAAGAATCTATGAGGTGGCATAACTCATCACATGGCTATGATAAACTGGAAAAGTTTAAAGCACACAAGACTAGCAAAAACAAACAAAAGCACTAAATACTATCTATTCATTTTTGTCTCAATATTTTTTTAATGAGTGCTAATGAGCAAATCTTAAAGGGTTTTGGGACTGACTTGATTGGCATGAATGTGTGCCATTGGTTGCCCATTTGATAATTGGCAATCTCTGGTTTCATTAGGACAAATAAAAAGTGATGTGAACACAAATAGACACAGGGCAGCTAGGATCAAGAGGTCTGAGAAGCTCAAATACTAAATTTAGATTAAATCATGGATGTCAGTGGGGCTAGGAGAATATGTCAGTGGCAAAAACACTAAGCCTGACAACTCAAGCATGCCAATATGCAGAGATGGGAGGCAGAGGCAAGAGAATTCTTGGAAGCTAAAAGGTCAATTAGCCTGGATACTGTAGCAGTGAACAAAAGCGACAATATCTCAATGTAGAAGGTGGGAACCTATATGAAGCTAGAGAGTTTTCTCTCTGGGTCCCGCCAAGCCCCGGCAGTCCGACGACCCACTTATAAAATAAACACACAGACGCTTATATTATTTAAACTGTTTAGCCTAATGGCTCAGGCTTCTTGCTAACTGTTCTTATATCTTAAATTAACCCATTTCTATCAATCTATACTTTGCCACGTGGCTCATGGCTTACCGGTACCTTCCATCTTCCTTGTCATGGCGGCGGCTGGCAGTGTCTCTCTCTCTCTCTCTGCCTTCCTGTTCTCTCAAGTCTCCTCTCTGTTAGTCCCACCTATACTTCCTGCCTGGCTACTGCCCAATTAGTGTTTTATTTATTAACCAATCAGAGCAACACATTTGACATACAGAACTTCCCACAGCACCTATACTGAGGTTGTCCTCTCTAAAGGCCATTTTTGACCTCATACCTGTGATGAGGGAACTTCAGCTGAAGACTTGTCTCCATCAGATTTGCCTATGGCTATTTCCATGAGGCATTTTCTTTAATTGCCAATTGATATAGGAGGATCCAGACCCTTGGGGGACAAAATCCCTAGGCAAGTAAGAATGAGCTACATGTGAAAGGTAACTGGACAAGCTAGGTGAGTAAGCCAACAAGGAGCATTCCTGTGGTCTCTGTTTCATTTCCAGCCTCTGTGTTTCTACCTTGTGTTCCTGCATGGGCCTTTCTCAGTTTTGGACTGTAACCTGTAAGCTAAATAAACCCTTTCCCAAGCTGTGCCTGGTCATGGTGTTTTATCACAGCAACAGAAAGCAAACTAGAAAATCATCTGACATCCACCTGTGCCCTTTCACACCACACACACACACACACACACACACACACACACACACACACATGCACGCACTCACACGTGCATGCACACACAATATATATA
>CABHPH010123595.1:1392-29323 GCA_902168325.1 Peromyscus nudipes
CCTTGGGGGTGCTGGTAACGAAACCCAGGAAAGCAGCAAGTGCTCTTAATCACTGAGCCATCTTTCCAGCTTCGACACCCTGGCTTTTTGATACAAGAAGCAGCCCCAGAAAAACTCAGAGCATCCTGTCTTCAATTTAGCCTACACCATCTCTCTAGGTGCTCTGGTCTGCTTGGGCGAGGATATTATATTTACTGACACCGAGTCCTTATTACTTCTATAGACCGTCTAGTTTTCAAATAACGAAAGGTCTCAAAACTTCATGATAACATTTCCTCTTCAAACCTAACATCTGACCTGAGGTCTGACTATGTCATTCAACATGCTACATTTGTATGGCTTTTCCTTGACACCAAATAATTCTTCTTCTCCTTCTCCTCCTCCTTCTTTTTGAGACAGTGTTTCTTTGTGTAGCCCTGCCTATCTGCAGACGAGGCTGGCCTCAGATTCACAGAGATCCATCTGCCTCCGCTTCCCAAGTGCTGGGATTAAAGGCGTGCGCCACCACCGCCTAGCTGACACTAAATTCTTGATTACTAACTATAATTTTAATTGCTGAAATGATTATGAACCTGCTCTATGCACACAGTGACCACAAACATCAGCTTTGCTACTAATAAAAAGACTGCTGGAGGAAGTTTACATTTTCTTTGGGGCTCTCTTTTGGCCCTGGAATGCATTCCACTAATGATGGGCACTCTGAAGGCTGGATCTGAAAGTAACTTGAAGTAAAATCTTTCATCTTAACAGTACACCATCAATTTGATACATAATTTAGTACTTGTTTTGACTTCTTTTCAGTTTTTAGGCGATGCTTTCTTCTCTCCCTTTTGACTCACTCTGAAAATTTTGAATGTATAAAATATTTAAGCAATTCCAAAGTTAAAGCTTTTCAGCAAGACACATTCAGAAATATCTTATTTCCTTCTCAACGTAGACCAGGCTGGCCTTGAACTCAGAGATCTTCCTACCTCTCCCTCCTGAATGCTGGGATTAAAGGCATATGCTACCACACCTGGTTTCTTTTCCCCTCTGTATGCTATATCATACATAAATCTTGTGGGTGAAAGTCTCTTCTATGGAAGTACATCGGCTAACACTCCCACTGACTCCACACAGAAAGGAGGTCAGCCTGGGATGGTTTTAGGACCTGGATCTCTCTTGGAAGGGACACCAAAACAAGGAGGCATTTCTAGGAACTGATTTAGCAGGGGTGGGGGCTCACCCAGTCACAAACACCCAGCTAGCTGATTGGTTACACAACTAAGAACCTCCCATCAGACCACCCCCAAGGCAGGTAACCATCCAGCTGTGTAGTCAGGTAAACAGAAGCTCACTGTTCACACTGCTGCACTGGGCTCTCTGAACCATTTCTCCACCAGCTGCTTTTCCCTCAAATAATTTGTGTCAAATTTGTTTCATCTACAGTGTTGCTTTTAACATCCCATGTGCACAGATGTATTCCACATTTCCCTTTGAGTCTCTGTCATGTGGCACTTCCATATGTCAGTCAACCATTACGCTATTGACGGATGTTAGGTTGTCACCAGTATCTTATTCTTATAAATGTTGTAGTAAATAATAACTTAATATGTCATTTTGACTGTGTGTGTGAATACACACACACACACACACACCACACACATACCACTAGGAAGTAGACCTCAGAACAGTGTTGCTGAGTTAAAGAATAAACACATCTGAGATTCTGTTAGATGTTGCTGAATTCTCCTTCATAGACCTCATCATATTCTGTATTTCCACTGTGTTAGTCAGGGTTCTCTAAAGGAACAGAACTGATAAGAACGAATATATTATTGGCTTACAGGATGCAGACCCAGTAGTCCAACAATTGCTGTCTCACATCAGGGAAGCCACCAAAGCCTGGCTCAGAAAATATTAAGTTCCAGGACAGCCAAGGCTGCACAGAGAAACCCTGCCTCAAGAAACCAAAAGAAAAAAAAATATTATCATGATTTGCAATGTAGAAGCAATAAAAATGATGATGGGTTCAACTATGAAAGAATAACAACAGAATTATTTAAATGACATTGGTACTATTAAAAAGCACACACAGTAAACAGACAAACTAGGGAAAACATTTGACAAGAACAAATTAAAAAAGAAAATTACAGCTCACAGAAAATCAAGGCAATTTTTTTTTTCAAGTAAGGGGGACAGATTCCAGAGCTCTCTGCAATTTAGAAAAGCATTCTTCCACCAAGTGAATCCTGACCTAGCAACACATCTTCCTTCCTTTTTTCCCTCCCTTCCATTCCTTCTTTTCAACAAGATCTCACCATGTAGCTCTGGCTGCCTCTGCCTCCCAAGTGCTGGAATTAAAGGTGTGCACCACCGCAACTAGAACAAATGATCTTTAAAGGCACAAAGAGGTTCCCAACTCACTCACAGTAGAGGAAATGAAAACCGACACTGAGATACGATTTCTCGCTTCCTGCACTGACCAAACTCTGTAGATGAGTCTGGAAGAAACAAGGACATACATCATTAGTGGGGGTAAGGTTGGCTGGCTCCACCCACTTCTCTGGTCCTTGAAAGGCAAGCCTAAAGCTCACAGGCCTAGTCAGAGCTAAGTGACCAAGAACTGCATGTAACCCGCCAGATCTGGAGTGCCAGTGCCCTCCACTGCGGCAGGCATATTTTACTTAGTTTTCTTGTTTCTATTTAGTGTGGAAAAGGCTGTTTAAGTGCTCTGCTGTACAGCAGAATTTTAAAGGAGCTGTATCTTTTTTTTTTTTTCTTTTCAGCTTTCTCAAGTCCTACGTGGAAATTTGGGCCTCATGTTGGAAGATCAAAATGTAGTTGATTTTTTATTCTTTTGGGGGCCAGCTCCCAAATAAATACACAGAGATTTATTCTTACATATGAATGCCTAACCTTAGTGTGGCTTGTTTCTAGCCAGTTTTTCTAACTAAAATTATCCCGTTTCTCTTTAACTATGTTTTGCCTCTGGGCTTTTTACCTTTCTTTATTCTACATATCTTTTTTTCCTTCTTACTCCATGGCTGGCTATGTGGCTGGGTGGTGTCCTCCTTTCCTTCTCCTTTTCTTGCTCCACCCTCTTCTCCTGAGCCTAGGTTTCTCCTCCTATTTATTCTTTCTGCCTGGCAGCCTCACCTATCTCTCTCTCCTGTCTAGCTATTGGTTGTTCAGCTCTTTATTAGACCAATCAGGTGTTCTAGACAGGCAAAATAACAGAGCTTTACAAAATCAAACAAATGCAACAAAAAAGAATGCTACACATCTTTGCATCATTAAACAAATATTCCATAGCATAAACAAATGTAACACATCTTAAACTAATATTTCACAACAGACACACACACACACACACACACACACACACACACAAACAAAACACACACACTGGAATATTATTGTCTTACTTAGGGTTTCCATTTCTGTTATTAAACTAAAAGCAACTTGGGGAGAAAAGGATTTATTTTGGCTTACAACTTCTAGATCACAATCCATCACTGAGGGAAGTCAAAGCAGGAACTCAAGGCAGGAACCTGGAGTCAGGAACTGGTGCAGAGGCCATGGAGGAACACTGCTTACTAGCTTGCTTCCCATGGCTTGCTCAGCCTGCTTTCTTATACACCTCAGCACCACCTGCCCAGGGGTGGCACTATCTACAGTAGTCTGGACCATCCACATCAGTCACTAAATTTGGGGCTGGAGAGATAGCTCAGTGGTTAAGAGCACTGGCTGTTCTTCCAGAAGTCCTGAGTTCATTCCCAACAACCAATGGTGGCTCCCAACCATCTGTAATGAGATCTGGCGCCCTCTTCTGGTATGCAGGCAGAACACTGTATACATAATAAATAAATAAATCTTTAAAAAAGAAAAAGGAAAAGAAACTGCCCCCACTGGCTTGCCTACAAGTCAATTTTATGGAAACAATTGTCTCAGTAAAGGTTTTATTGCTGTGAAGAAATGCCATGACCACAGCAACTCTTATAAAGGGAAACATTTAATTGGGGCTGGCTTACAGCTTCAGAGGTTAAGTCCATTATCATCATGGCAGGGCATGGTGGTGTGCAGGCAGACATGGTACTAGAGAAGGAGCTGAGAGTTCTACATCTTGATCTGTAGGCATCAGAAGGAGACTGTGTGCCACACTGGGCATAGCTTGAACATAGGAGACCTCAAAGCCCACCCCCACAGTGACACACTTCCTCCAACAAGGCCACACCTCCTAATAGTGCCACTCCCAATGGACCTAGCATTCAAACACCTGGGTCTATGGGGGCCAACCTATTCAAACCACCGCACAATTACTCAACTGATGTTCCCTCTTCACAGATGACTCTAGCTTGTGTCCAGTTAACAAAAACCAAACAGGACACTTATCCAGCCATGAAATCCTGTCATTTGCAGCACCACTGATAGAACTAGAGGTTGTCATGTAAAGTGGTGTAGCCCAGACCCAGAAAGACACACACCACATGAGGCGAGACACATAGATAGATGGTCTGCAGCCGTGGTCACTAGAGCCTGGCCGGGACAGGAGGAGCAGGAGGAGGAGGAGGACAGACAGAAGTTAAATAAGAGGCCTCAACCCTGTTGGAGAGGACCAATTAGTTTTTGTTTTCTAGTGCACAGTTAGGGACTTTTAGTTAAAGCAGCCTATGGTTTTAAAACATTATCTCATATCTATAGGTTTTTGTCTGCATCTATACCTGTGCACCATGTGTGTGTGGTGTCTGAGGAAACCAGAGGGTGGTGCTAGATGCCCTGGAAGTAGAGTTACAAACAGTTGTAAGCCATCATATTGGGTGCTCAGAATTGAATTGGAATCCTTTGGGAGAGCAGCCTGTAATCTTAACTGCTGAGCCATCTCTCCAGCCTCTGTGATTTAAATGGCTGTAAAGAAGACATTCTCAGCTTGTAGAAATGATTAATGTTTGAAGAGACAGAATGCTTATTACCCTAATTTGATCATTACTCATTGTCAACATTTATGGAATTACCATAATGTACCCATAATGATGTATGACTATTACATCTCAGTTAAAAAAAAAAAGAAAAGAAAGAAAGAAGAATGCTAATTTAAAATAAAATTTAAGTGACTAATAAGATAGCTCAGCAAGTAAAACATTTCTGTGCAAACCTGACAACCGGATCACTGGAGCCCACATAGCGGAAGGAGAGACTGACTCCTGCAAGTTGTCGTTGGACTTCCACACTCACACTATGTACTGGCAACCTTCCCTGCAAAATAATGAAATAAATAAATAAATAACATTTAGATCTTAGGTTAGAGGTAACCTTGATGGACTGTGTCACAGATGGACTTTTTTCCTCTCCAATTGTCTGAGATTGATTGTGCATTTGAATCAGTTGACATGATTGATGTCCTGGTTATTGGATGCTCTCGCTAAGGTAAAACAATTTCCATTTCAAATATTCAGCATCTTGTGACCCACAAGCTAGGAATCGAGAACATTCTGAAAAGTATATGGCAGTATTATAGGAAACCATTGTTACCTCCTTGCAGCCCTATCATTTAGAGTTCCACAGCTCCATTCCTCACATTGCTCTCGTGGTATCTGTACTATGCACAGTGACATCTGGGAGAAAAAGTCCCCATCAGCTGGGCTGATAGGATGATGCTCTCCCTCGTTTTCCATGTCATCTCATTTCCCAGGCACAGAGGGATCAGGAGAATCCAACACCCGCTGCTGTCAAGCAGAGGTGGTAGCGTGCTGCAGGGTGGTCTTTCTCTACGCTGTGAATATGTGTTGCTTTATGATGACAACAACGTAATAAAATGAAACTTGATATGTGGAAATTTCCAAAGTCTTTGAATGTATCTGTGTGTTTATCTTGACCAACAAACGATCCTTACCCTTTAGTCACAAAATTAGTATTCCTTTCCCTTTTTAAATTTATTCCAAGTGATCAGCAGAGAGACTGGAGAGATGTCTCAACAATGATGAGCACTTACTACTCTTGCAGAAGACCCAGGTTTGGTTCCCAGCGTCCTCATGGCAGCTCACAACCATCTGTAATTTCAGTTCCGGGGAACCTCGTGCCCCTTTCAGGCCCCCCAAAGCACCAAGTACACACATGGTGCACAGACACAGATGCAGGCACAGCACTCACATGCATAAAAATAAATAAATCTAAAAAGAAGGGGCCGGGAGATGGCAACATTTCCCTCCCAGAAATGCTGAAAGGCTCACACTACCGTACATTTCCAGACACGATTTCCGTGGTCTCTGGAAGGTGTCTGAGTATAGCCATGACTCAAAAAAAAGCTGATCAAGGGCCAGTGAGATGGCTATGTGGATAAAAGCCCTGATGCTAAGCCTGAGAACCTAAGTCTGATTCCCTGGGCCCCACATTGTAGAAGGGGTGAACTGACTGACACTAGTTGTCCTCTGACCCCCACACAAATCAAGTTATAAGGAGCATTAGCAGTGGGGTAGAAAGACAAACCTCATATACACAAAAAAGTGCAACGAAAAGAATAATACTAAAGAACAGAAATAATATGAAACGCACAGACAGCAGAGAGATTCTACAACACCACAAGTCAGTTCTTTAAAATGAATTATGTTGAAAACTCTCTGGGATTTAAGACAAAGTCTCCTTTTTAAAAAATGATTTATTTATTTATTTTTATTTTATCCATATGATTATTTTGTGTGCACCATGTGCAGGCAGTGCCAGCAGAGTCCAGAAGAGGGGGGTCAGGTCCCCTGGAACTGTAGTTGCATATGGTAGTGGGTTCTGGGAATCGAACCCAGGTCCTCTGGAAGAGTAGCCAGTGCTCTTAGCTACAGACCCTTTTTTCCAGCCCCAAGACAAAGCTTCTTAAATTGTGGGTCACAATCCCACATGGGCCCAAATATTTAAAATAAGGGGTTATGAAAATTTTGGTAACAGTAAAAGGTTCTTGAACATGCACTGACCAAAAATTCATTCAAAATCCAATGCACAATGGATCCAAGGTGTTCCTGGAAGTGTTATTTGAGTAGCACACATGACTTCTCTGCAGCCTCAGTTCTGAACACATGACACAGGCACTTTTCACTGTGTATGTCATTTCAGAGCACAGCTCTGATAAACACTGAGCCACCTTGGTTCATACTCAGAATTGTTGCATATTATCAACTGTTGTGTTTTTACTATACATACAATTTTCTGCTCTTATAAAAAATGTATGCTTTAATGAAAAAAAGTCTTTAAGTAGAAAGCAGAAAAAGGAGATTTATTCAGTGTAGACTCATCAGGAAGAAGAACAAAGAGATACAACAAACCCCCAAGTCTATCTTCAGGGTCCTGGACGAAGAATGTGCACATCTAAGCAGTCTGGTGTGGTTCTGTCAATCATTGACTCATCATTGTCTGGGCTTCAGTTTCATCCTATGAAATAAGAAAAAGCCAAGGTGTTATGAAAAGTGGTCCTTATACATGGCTACCTGGCACTAGTTAAATGCATTTTAACCTTGGTCCCTAGTTTAATTCTGTTTATTATATAGACAACTTTGATCTCAAAACTAAAATGATAAAACAGAAAGTGTGTGGTGGTTTGAGTGAAAATGGCCCCCTATAGGCACATAGGGAGTGGCAGTAATGGGGGAGTGGTCTTATTGGAGTAGCTGTGGCCTTGTTGGAGAAGTATGTCACTGGGGGTGGGCTTTGAGGTTTCAATGCTCAAGCCAGGCCCAGTGTCACTCTCTCTTCCTGCTCCCTGCAGATCCACACGTAGAACTGTCAGCTACCTCTCCAACACCATGTCTGCCTGCATGCCACTATGTTTCCTCCCATGGCAATAATGGACAAAAACCTCTGAACTGTAAACCAGCCCCAATTAAATGTTTTCCATTATAAGAATTGCCGTGTCTAAGCACTGGGGGAGGTAAAGGCAGGCGGATCTCTGTGAGTTTAAGGCCAGCCTGGTCTAGAGTTCCAGAACAACCAGGGCTACACAGAGAAATCCTGCCTCAAAACAAAACAAAAAAACCCCAAATAACCAGAAATAGTTTCCATGTCTTGGTGTCTTTTTCACAACAACAGGACTTTGACTAAGACGAAGAGTATGTGTGACAGGGCTGGCAGAAATGAAATATTCTAAAGACGCTTGTGTCTCCCAATCTTACAACATGGATATCAGACTACTGAAACAATGGACCCCAGAGAAATGGGAATTTCCCTAGGAATCTCATGCTGGCAAAAAGAAAAGATGTCAGCCAGAGTGGGAACATGTCTCCTGAAAAGAGATCTCACACAGTTCTAAGAACCTGTCAGACCGTTTAGCAAAGACTTTTAAAAAGATTTAGTTTTATTCTTTATTTATGTGTATGTGTGTATATCTGTATAAGTATATTTCACGTATGTATGGGGCCTGTAGGGGCCAGAAAAAGGTGCCAGATCTCCTGGAGCTGGAGTTATAGGTAATTGTGAGCCACCTGGTGGGTGTTGGGAATTGAATCCCAGTCACTTGAGAGAGCAGCAAGTGCTCTTACCCACCAAGCTATCTCTTCAGCCCAAGAAAACAAAGGCTTTTAATATTCGCCTACCATCATTCCATAGCATGAACGTATCGAGTTAGTGTGTGTTTGGATTATAATATTTCAAATAAGCTTATCTATCTCATTAATAACAAAATTTGCTTTGTTTTTAATGAATGGTAAAATGATGTGTATACAAAAGAATTGTGTTAAAATAACTTTCTTGGGGGCTGGAGAGATAGGTCACCATTTAAGAGCACTTGCTGTTCTTGTAGAGGACCCAGGCTTTGTTCCCAGCTCCCACAAGGCAGCTCACAACCATCTGTAAATCCAATTCCAGGTGCTCTGATAAACCTTCTGACCTCCTCAGGCACCAGGCACACATGTGGTGCACACACACAAATACATGCAGGCAAACCACTCATACATGTGAAGTACAATAAATCATAAAATTTTTAAATAAATGAAATAAGATTTTTTTTTACAATTATTTATCAGGAAATATTTTATTTGTATGCTATTTTGGACTATGCACCCTGGTCACATATAAAATTCTTCAGGTATAAAGAAACCACAAGTGCAAATTCTTTAGAATCTCTGAAGGATGGAGAGGGAGAGAGAGAGAGAGCGAGAGAGCGAGCGAGCCAAGACTGGAAATAAAGCAGGGCTGTCATAGCAGAAGCCACCATCATAAGATGTGATGAATGACTCTGACAATGACTTGAATAGAATGAACAAATCCTTCAGGAGAAAATTAGCTGGCAAAATCAATTTGAGAAGAGACAGAATAACTGACAATTTCCGCCACTATCAAAGAAACTGAATTGGTAATAAAAATAAAATATATCCAGACTCCATTGGTTTTACTGGAGATTGTCATCAAATATTCTCTTTCACACACACTGTCACAGAAAATGACGACCGTCCAGCTGTTTCCTGGAGGCATAACCTTGATCCATAGCCAGAGAAATTAGAAAGAAAGAAAATTCTGGGCTGATGATATGGTTGACCAGGTAGAGTGCTTGTCTAACTGCACTAATTCTAGATTAGATTCCCAGAACCCAGACTGGGAATAGTGGTGCACACTTGTAATTTCAGCATTAGGGAGATGGAAGCAGGATGATCAGAAGTTCAAGGTCATCCTTGGTTATAGTGAGTTAAAGACCAGCTTGAGCATAACACCTTGACTAAAAATATATGAGAGAGAAGAGAGGGAAGGAGGGAGAGAGGGAAGGAGAGGGGGAGGGAAGGATAGGGAAATGAAATGAAAGGAAAGGAAGGGAGGGGAGAGGAGATGAGAGAGGAGAGGAGGGGAGGGGAGGGGAGGAGAGGAGAAACAACCAGCCAATCTCATTTGGGAACATGAAGGCAAAAATCCTAAACAAACAAACAAACAAACAACTCAAATTCAATGTTACGTAAAATGGATATAATATGATAGTCACGTTATATTTATACTAGGATTACAAAAGTTGGTTTATGATTTTTAAGGATTCATTAACACCATCCACAGCATTAAGAAATTAAATGAGAGGGGCAATGTGGTGGTGTATGCCTTTAATCCTAGCACTTGTGAGTCAGAAACATGTGGATCCCTGCAAATTCAAGGCCAACCTGATCTACAGATCAAGTTCTAGGACAGCCAGTGCTACAAACTGAGACCTTGTCTCAGAAAAACAAACCAAACAAAAATAACATAAAAATCAGAAAGAAAGGAAGAAAAGTTAAGATGGCTCAGTGGATAAAGATGCTTGCTGCCAAGGCTGACGACCTGAGTTCAGTTCCCAGAATTCACACGGTGGAAGGAAAGAACCAACTCCCACAAGTTGTCCTCTGACCGCCACACACACATCAAGCACACATGTGTGTACACCATCAATCATTCAATAAATAAATGAGGAAAACATAAATTAAGTGAAAGGCTTCATTATTTAGTTCAATAGCTGCAGAAAAATATTTGCTAAAGCACCGTGCGTTTATGATAAACCTCAGAAAACAGATAAACAACATCCCAGCAAATCGATCAAAGGCAAAGGTACTTCCTTTGCACTTAGTAGCAAAATAAAGACAGCTGCCGCCATCACTGTTTAGCATCATAAGAGAGCCCAGGAGAGTACTGTGAGATAAAGAAACAGGAAGGGAGAGTGAATTAGGAAAACTGAATCTGCAGTGGAACAAGAGAGGAAGGTTCTAGGGGCTGGAGAGACAGCTGAGAGGGTAGGAGCACTCACTGCTCTTCCAGAGGATCCTGGTTTGATTCCCAGCACCCACATGGCTGCTCACAACCATCTGTAACTTGTTTCGGAATATTTGTTTAACTATGCAAAGATGTGTTGCATTTGTTTAGTTATGTAAAGATGTGTTGCTGTTGTACCTTGCCTGCCTAAGGCACCTGATTGGTCTAATAAAAAGCTGAACAGCCAATAACAAGGGAGGAGGCATAGGCAGAGCTTTCAGGCAGAGAGGGTAAGCAGGAGGAGGAATTTAGGCTCCGAGAAAAAAAAAAGAAGCTGACAGACAGACACCAGGGGCCAGCTAGCAGCCACAGTAGAAGCAGGAAAATAGAACATACAGAATGAAAGAAAGGTAAAAAGCCTTGAGGCAAAATGTAGATGAAGAAACAGGCTAAATTAAGTTAAAAAGAGCTAGTGGTACAAGCCTAAGCTAAGGCCAAGCATTCATAATTAATAAGTCTCCAAAGAAAACTCCCACTCTGTGGTGGTATTGTGTTCCCCAAAATATTGGGCACCCTAATAAACTTATGTGGGGTCAAAGAACAGAACAGCCACTAGATACGGAGGCCAGAAAATGGTGGTACTCACACCTTTAATCCTAGCACTCCAGAGGCAGAAATCCCTGTAGATCTCTGTGAGTTCAAGGCCACATTGGAAACAGCCAGGCATGGTGACACACGCCTTTAATCCCAAGAAGTGAGCCTTTAATCCCAGGGAGTGATGGCAGATAGCAGAAAGGTATATAAGGCCTGAAGACCAGAAACTAGAAGCTTTTGGCTGGTTAAGCTTTCAGCCTTTCGACCAGCACAGTTCAGCTGAGATTCATTCTGGATCAGGACTCAGAGGCATCCAGTCTGAGGAAACAGGATCAGCTGAGGAATTGGCAAGGTGAGGTAGCTGTGGCTTGTTCTGCTTCTCTGATCTTCCAGCATTCACCCCAATAACTGGCCTCAGGTTTGATTTTATTAATAAGACCTTCTAAGGTTCCTGCTACACAACTCCAATAACTCCCATTCCAGGATCAGGCATTCTTTTCTGGCCACTATGGGCACTGCACACACACAATGCATATACACACATGCAGGTAAAATACACACATCAAATAAAATGAAATATATCTATTTTAAAAAAGAAGAACAGTGTTTTTTTGAGTTGAGGATATACTAAAAAATTCATAGGAAAACATACATGCTACAATTTAGCACATGCAGATGTTATGATGTAAAATAGTCAAACTGTTCTGGCCAACTAGCTCCATTGCTTTATTTGGGGGGAGGCTTTCAGAGCACAAATATGGAGACTGGTGTTTTTATCTGTATATATATATTTTGGGGGGGGGCATTGAGACAGGGTTTCTTTTTGTATCAGCCCTAGCTATCCTGGAGCTAGCTGGGTAGATCAGGCTGGCCTCAAATTCACATAGATCCACCTGCTTCTGCCTCCCAAGTGCTGGTATTTAAGGCATGCAACACCATGCCCCCAGCTTTATCTTTATCTTTAAAATTTCTAGACAAATATCAAATCTTTGGAAGGAGTCAAGAAAACCATAAAAATAAACTATGTGCCAGGAATGGATGTGCTGATGAAGTCAGAAAATCCTAGTGTTGGAGAGACTCAAGAAGTCATCTCATTCAAACAGAAATCACCAATGTTAATGTACATCAGCTCTGATGTAACAAACACTCCCGGAAGGAAGGACAGAAGGTGCTGCCTCTGTACTGAACAGTGGACTAGACATAAGGGCATTTCATCAAACACAGGGAACAGCCAACTTTGGGTGACTGGTCATGGTTAGTGTAGTGTCCCTGTGTGCTTGCTACATGGAAGCCTAGCACCAGCTAGTGGCAAGAAGTAACGAGGACATCATTTGCCAGGAGGAAAAGAAGAAAGAAAAAACAAAACAAAACAAACAAACAAAAACAAAAAACAAGAGAAGCCACTTGGCACAGGAGGATCTTAGATTTCTCAGCCTCTTTTCAGGCATGGAATTTTGTCCACAAGTCTAAATACACACATCTTTGTTTAAAACGTTGAAGGAGAGATCTGAATTGGCTCAGTGGGTAAAGGTGCTTGCTGCCAAACCTGGTGACCCAAGTTTTAATCCCACATAATGGAAGGAAAGCATGAAAGCTGTCCTCTGACTCCCCCCACATGCATGCATACATGCCAGAAGAAGTCATCCGGTCCATAGGTGCTGGAATTACAGGAAGTTGTGAACAACCCAGTGTGGGTGATGGGAAGCCAGCTTGGATCCTCTGCAAAAGCTGTATGTTCTTTTAATCACTGGACCATCTCTCTAGCTCTGGAAAAACTTTGTATTTGACAAACTCACCCTTAATGTGTACAGCCTTCAAGGACGGTGTGTATGTATAGGAATGTCTTGATATTCCAACCTCTTCAGCCTGAAGAATTCCCCACCTGGCTCTCCCTCCCTCCCCCCCACCCCAACGCCCCTCCCTACCCCAGGTCTTTCATCTGTAGCTCCCCCAAACCTGCCCCCTACCCATAACTCATGCTAAATCCTATCAGGAAATTGCACCACCTTTCAGCCTTTTCTCAATTCTTGCTTGCGTCTAAAGCACCAGCCCCGTGCTTCACTCTCAAAATACTTGGTCTCTGCACACAGTGACATAGCCAAGTAAAATAAACCCAGACGGACCAGCTCATCCCCACTTGTCCTGGATTCGTCTGACTTTAGCACTGAAAGTCGCGGTCCCAGGTAATCCCTCAGCTCTCTGACACATATCTCACCTCTTTAAAGGCAACCTCGGTATTCTATCTCCCATCACCTTAACTCTAACACACGTCAGCATCTCAAAAAAAAAAAAAAAAAAAAAAAAACCAACAAATTAACTGTAATTGTCCCACATGGCCACGAGGGGGCTCAATCTTCTACATAGACTGCATGGCTCTTGGAAAGGAACAGAATGTTCCAGATTAGCAATGATGAAGTTAAAAAAAAAAAAAGGCTGTCAGTGACTGTTTATGCCTAGAAGGAGGAAGAAAGGCAGAGGGTGTAGGGGGAGAAGAGGGGGAGAGGTGATTAAATGAGTGTTATTTCTGCTGCTAAAAACCGAAAACAAAACAAGGTAGTGCTGACACTAGCCGTCCTTTCTGGGATCCATCACATCCTACCCAGTTTGTGATCTTACTCTTGGTCCTCACAGAGACCTTATGGAGTGATACCACTGGTAAGGAGCCCGAGGTCACAAAACGTGTCAGACTTGGAAGGTTCGGAATTTTCTGCAGGTTTTAAAGGGCTATATGCAGCTGACCGGGAAGGGAAATGGATTGGAACCAACAGTGCATAAATAAAAGAGAATTTCGGGGAGTCCTCAATGGAGAGGAGGGGCATAAAGATACCACCAAGAGGAGGCAGGTGAGGTCGGGAAGAATCGCCGGCTGGGACTGACCTCACATGTTCCAGATTCCAAGTCACCTGCCTTAGTTACTTTTCTACGCTGTGACAAAATACCTCCTGTGACCAAGGCGACGACTTATGAAAGAAAGCATTTAGTAGGGTGTGGTGCCTCACGCCTTTCATTCCAGCACTTGGGAGGCAGAGGCAGGTGAACCTTTGTGCCTTTGAGGCCAGCTTTGCTTACACAATGAATTCCAGATGGGACAGGGAAAAAAAAAGGGTGGACACATGCCCCTATCTCTGACCCAGAAGCTATCTCCAACTGATAACCACTTGCAAATGAGAAACTAGTTTTCTCCAAGAGAGTCTCACTAGGGAACAAACTACTCCTAAGGACAGGCCTCCTGCCCAGCAGTGGACGGCAACGGACAGCAAACTCAACAGTGTTTTGGGGGGTATCTTGTCTCCTAATGTCGTATCAGGGCTTTAAGATTTTTTTCACTTTTATCTTATTTATGTATTTCTTTATTTTCAGTTTGTTTTCACACTACTGGTTTTACATATATATGTGCCTTTTCTTGAGCTCTTTTCCTCTATTTGTTTGTTTTGTCCTATTCTGATTTTTTTAAATGTTATTTTGTTTTTACCCCTTAGATGCTTGTTTCTTTTCTTTTCTTTTCTTTCTTTCTTTCTTTCTTTCTTTCTTTCTTTCTTTCTTTCTTTCTTTCTTTTTCTGAGACAGGGTTTCTCTGTGTAGTTTTGGAGCTTGTCCTGGATCTCCCTCTGTAGACCAGGCTGGCCTCGAACTCACAGAGATCCACCTGGCTCTGCCTCCCGAGTGCTGGGATTAAAGGTGTGTGCCACCACCTCCCCGCCACCTGTGTGTTTTCTAGTGATACAGAAAGGGGGTGAATCCAGAGGGGTGGGAAGGTGGGGAGGAACTGAGAGGAGTACAGAATAGGGAAAACCACAATCAGAATATATGGTATGAAAAATAACCTGTTTTCAATAAAAGAAAAGGAGTTAAAAAATAGAAAAGAAAAGAAAGCATTTAATATGGGGCTCATAGTTGCAGAGGACAGTGGAGTCCATGACCATCATGGCAGGGAGCATGGCAGCAGGCAGGCAGTAGTAGTTGAGAGCTTACATGTTACGAGAACAACCACAAGGCAGAGAGAGGAAGACAGACAGAGATAGAGAGACAGAGACAGAGACTAATTGAGAAAGGCTTGAGTTTTTGAAAGCTCAAAACACGTGTGCTTATACAGAGCTGGGGTGATGTGGGTCCACAGTGGAAAGAAAGAGAGAAAAATCACAGAAGGAAGCCCCGGGCAATGTGCTCACACTATGCTCACACTAGCTGCATTGGGGTGGGGGTGGGACTTTGATGGGGCTTGGTATACAGGCATGTCTCCAAATTAATATCTACATATTTTAAATTTTGTCACAGTTCTTTGTGACTTAAGTGAAATAAAAGCACTTTAAAATTAAAAAGAGTCATTGTTCGCGTGAACAGTGTAATACTGTCCCTTCTCTTTTAAGAAGGTATCTACTGGACAGATGCAGAACAGAAGTCTGGTTCCAAATTAAATGATTTGTTTGTTTTGAGATAGGTTTTGGCTATCGTGGCGTCCTGAGAGAGAATGGACTGCATAGGCTCAGGTGTTTGAATGCTTGGTCCCAAGTTAGTGGAACTGTTTGGGAAGGACTGGGAGGTGTGACCTTGTTGGAGAAAGTGTGAGCTTGTTGGAAGAAATGCGTGACTGAGGGAGGGGGTGGGGTGGCTTTAAGGTTTCCAAAACCCACAGCAGGTCCAGTGTCTCTCTTGTTCTGCCAGCTGCAGAACAGGATGTAAAGCTCTTCACCACGTGGTCTATTTCCTGTCTGCTTCCTGCCACGATGATCATGAACTAAGCCTCTGAAACTGTCAGCAAGCCCCTAGTTAAATGCATTCTTTTGTAAGGGCTGCAGTGGTTATGGTGCCTCATGACAGTAATCGAACAGTAACTAAGGTAGCTGTGTCCCATGTTGGCCTGGAACTCTCATTTTTCTGTTATTTGTGTGTACGGGTGTTTTGCCTCCATGGATGTATGTGTATCATGTGCATGCCTGGTGCTGTAAGGAGCCAGAAGAGGGCGTCATCTCTTGGAACTGTGGCAGGAATCTTAGAGAGTCTTGTTAATAAAATCAAGCCCGAGGCCAGGTATTGGAGTGAACACTGGAAGGTCAGAGAGACAGAACAAGCCACAGCTAACCTCACCTGGCCAACTACTCAGCTGATCCTGTTTCCTCAGACTGGAAGCCTCTGTGTCCTCATATCCGAATGGCTCTCAGCTGAACTGTGCTGCTCAAAACCTAAAAGCTTAACCAGCCAAATTCTTAACCAGCCAAATGCTTCTAGTTTCTGGTCCTCACACCTTATATACCTCTCTGCTTTCTACCATTACTCCCTGGGATTAAAGGCTTGCTTTCTGGGATTAAAGGTGTGAGTCACCATGCCTGGCTATATCCTTGAACAGATGGATTTCTGCCTCTGGAATGCTGGGATTAAAGGTGTGTGCTACCACTGCCTATCCTCTATGTTTAATATTGTGGCTTTTCTGTTCTCTGACCCCAGATAAGTTTATTAGGGTGCACAATATTTCGGGGAACACAATACCACCACATGGAACTGAAGTTACAAATGGTTGTAAGTCACACTGTGGGTGCTGGGAACTGAAACCGGGACCTCCACCAGCTCTTAACCACTGAGCAACCGCTCCAGCCCTGGCCTGGAGTCATAATCCTCTGCCTCAGCCTCTGAGTGCGAGGATGGCACTACCCAGCTTCCAACTGTGGCTTGTTTGTTTTTTAATTTGCTGCTATATTGACCAGTGTTTTCTACTTCAGGTGATAAACCTACAAGAGCTTAATTTGGGGGGCAAGTAAATGTCCGTGCGTGTGTGTGTGTGTGTGTGTGTGTGTGTGTGTGCATGCATGCATGTGTGTGTGTTCACATATGCAGGCACACATGTACTACAGTGTGTATGTGAAGGTCAGAGGACAACCATTGGGTATTGGTTCCCACTTCTTTGATACAGGGTCTCTTTACCACTTCACATGATAGGCTTGCTTGTCCACGTATTTCTGGAAGACTTCCCCCGTATTTGCCTCCCATTTCCCCCAGGGATACAGGGGAATTACAGAATTTTGCACTACTGTGTTGGCTTTTATATGGATTCTGGGCAGCTGAACTCACGTCAGGTTTACACAGTAAATATTTTTAATCCACTGAGCCATCACCCCAGTCTCTTAATTTTTAAAAAGGTACTTATTGACTTCCAGAAGCAGAAAGTTCAAGTATATATCTAACTTCAGGCATGGCTGGATCTGTGTACCTATATGATATAATTAAGAAACTGGGACTGGAGAGATGGCTCAGTGGCTAAGAGTATGCCTTCCACCTGAGTTTGGATCCCAGCACCCATACCAGAAGGCTTACAACTACCTGTAACTCCAGCTCTGGGGGATTTGACACTTCCTCCTGGCTTCTGTGAACATCTGCACACATGTGGTGTATACAAACCTGCATAAATAAAATGATAAATCTTAAATTTCTTCTTCTTCCTCTCTTGAGTCCCTCGCTTCTGTTTGTTTAAATTGCTTTGGTTTTTGAGGCTCTCACTATGACTAATTTTTAATTAGCTTGTTGCCTTTATCCTAGACCTTTCTGCTTACAGAGAAGCAAAGGTAACTGCAAGCTACTCCATACTTCTGTGTATCACCACCCCTACTCTCAAAAGAACAGAGAGAATTTATTAATAAAGAAGTTGAGCATGGCAGCACATACCTGTCATCCCAGCATTAGGGAAGCTGAGGCAGGAAGGCTAAGACTTCACAGCCTTCCTGGCTGCATTTAGAAAGCCTGTCTCAAAAAAGAAAGGAGGAATGGGAATATAGAAAACTAGAAGAAGCCTTGTCCAGCATGTGTCCCAGGTTCCACCCTAGGATCATAGCAAACACTGCTAAAATCTTCCTAAGGGCAGGCTGATCACCATCTGTATCCCCATATCTAAAGCAACCACAGTGCTTTCTGTATGATGGCCCCTTAGGTTGGTTTGTAACCACACCTTAAGCTTGGGGCGGCATCTGCAGGGACCATATAGTATGTAAGCAGAGGGTTAAGTTCCTCCCAAAGTTTAGGATGATCTTGTCGAGGGCAGTGAGGCAGGATGTCTGATAAAGATGCTTGTGCAACGCTGAGGAGGGGGCTCAGTGGGCAAAGTACTTGCTGCTCAAGCGTGAAGAATTGAGTCAGATCCCAGAACCCACAGAAAAACTAGACCCAGTGCATGTCTGTAACCCCAGTTCTGGGGGTTTGCGGACAGAGATAAGAGGATCTCTGGGGCTCACTGACCCTCCAGTCTAGCCAAACTGGTAAGCTCCAAGTTCTGTGAGTCAAAAAATAGTAAGGTGTGATGGCACACACTTTAATCCTAGTACTCTCCATATTAAGACACACACACACACACACACACACACACACACACGACACACACACGACACACACGTGTGTGTATGATGTATGTGTATAAATATATGTGTGTATGTATGATGCATATGTATGTGTATAAACATATATACATTTGTGTGTGTATGTATAAAAGGTATGATGACACATGCATTCAATCCAAGCACTCTGGAGGTAGAGGTAGGTGGATCTCTGTGAGTTCCAGGCCAGGCTGGTCTACTGAGTGAGTTACAGGGCAGCCAGGGCTATATAGTAAGAACCTGTCACACATATATACACACAAAAACCAAACTAACAAGAAAAAAATGAAGAAAGTAGGAGAGAGACAGAGGAAGACACCTCACATTGACATCTGGTGTCCACATCTGCACACATGAGTGCAAGCACCTGCACCCCCCACACACACCACTCAGCTACTTCATGCAACAACCTAGACATTCCTAATTCACACTCTATGTCAGCAAGATTGGTGGCGGCAGGGCCGGCATAGTGGTGGATGCCTTCAATCCCAGCACTTGGGAGGCAGGAGGATCTCTTTGAGTTTGCGGCCAGGCTGGTCTACGTGGTGAGCTCCAGTGCAGTCAGAGATACATAGTGAGACCCTGTCTCTCAAACACACAAACGGCACAGCATCAAGGCCAAGCTGGGGAATTTGGGGGAGAGACAGAGAGGGCCAACTCCCCTTCAACATCAGCATTAAAAACCACGTGACTCCATCCCTGACTCTGCCTTGGCATGGAAGCCCATGGGACACAATGCTGGTCCCAATGCAAGGGGCTCATACTGGGTTCTCAACAGCACAGACAAGTGTACACATTATCACCACTCCCTAAGAACGTCTTCATTTTCCTTTGGATCTCCTTCAAAACACGTGGCTTTTTGCTCAGGACTCTTTGGGGTGCCTGGTGTCTGATGTTTTTTGGGCTCTGCCTTTGTTATTAAATTCTAATTTTATTGCATTTGAGTTGAGGAACAAGGTCTGCGTGGCTATGATCCTGCACCTTTGGAATTTACTGAGACTTATTTTATGACCCAATTCATGGTTTAATTTTAAAGAATTTTTTCCATATGTTCTCAAAAATGTGCAAGAAAGATGATGAACTCTGGTTTTTGTTAGCATTCTCTCTCTTTCCCCTCTCTCTCAATACACACATACATAATGCATATACACATTATGATAGACTATATATAAATGTGCATGCATATATTTGTGGTCACATCTTTATGTTTATTGAATTATTTAATAATGAAGTTTATTAATTACATTTTTGAAATCTTTGTTATCTAGCTTTCTGGGTTTTGTTTTTAAAAATTTATTTATTGTTTTTATTTTATGTGTATGGGTATTTTGCCTGCACATATGTTTGTGTACTGTGTGTGTGCCTGGAGCCTTGGGAAGTCAGAGGCAGGCATTAGATTCCCAAGAACTGGAGTTATAGATTGTTGTGAGCTGCCATGTGGGTGCTGGGAATTGAAGCCAGGTTCTCTGGAAGAGCAGCCAGTGTGTTTAACCACTGAGCAATCTCTCCTGCCCCATTCCCGGGGTGTTCTCTCTCCAACATACCCTTCTTTATTTTGAGACTCTCTAAGCACATCTCTTGATTCCTCAGTCCCCCGCCTGCTGCTCTCAGTACCCGTGGAGGCCTTAGAGTCCACCGCAGAGGTGGTTATCTGTGCCTGGAGAGGAGGCAGGAGACCCAGGCACAGTGCAGGTATGAGGGACCAGAGGCAGCCAGGACTCCCAGTATATTCCCGTCAGCCCCCAAGTCCCGCGAGGATTGGTCGGACCTTTAGAAGGCAGTGGTCCGGGATTTTCAAAGCAAAATGAGCCACGGTAGTGGCACAAGGCCACCAGGGAAGAAGAAGCAGGACCAGAGAGGCTGGTCTCCCTCCTGCAGCCTGGCTCCCCGCAGTGGCATCCAGTTGCTTCTTAGGATGGTTAGTGACTATTCCCACATTCCCCTTGTAGCCTCCCCAGAGGACATCTACCTTTGCGGCTGTGGTTTTATTTATGGAAAGCCCTCCCTCTTCTTCTCTCTTCCTCCCTCCCACCTTCCTCTCCTTGTCTGTCTTTCTTCCCCACTCCCCTGTCTCCCTCTCCCCTCTCATCCCTTTGTGCTAGGGATGAACCCCAGCCATGTGCCAGGCCATGTCCATGCTGGACTAGCTCTCTATCACTGAGCTACACGTCATCCCCCTTTCATTGATTTTTATTTCATTTTATTTGTGTGTGTGGTGTGCATATATATGTAGATGTGCACACCTCTCTGTGCATCTGCAGTGGCTACAATCAACGAGCTCCATCCAAGGACCATGGTCACAGAAGCATGCTGTGCACAGTGTTTACATGAGAGCTGGCGATCTGAACTCAGACACCCATGTATTTTACCGACAGAGCCATCTCCTAGAATCCTTTGATTTTTTTTTCCCCCAGTATTTTTTGGGGAAAGGAAAATAAACGTGTGCTGACTTTGGCAGAAATATCCAGCCGTCCTTCAGCCCCCAACCCCCTTCTCATGTCTCTCTTTCCTCAGTCACCGATTGACCTCCACTGAGGGTGGGTGTGCTTTCTTACTTGTTTGACACGCTCCCGCTCCCATCGAAGACTTCAGTCACTGGTATTGTCTTGGCATTTTTTAAAATCTAAGGTATAATCCACCTTATAATGCCCTAAAACCGCTCCTTCTAAATACCCAATTCTGCCGTGTTCTGCTTAATCGCAAAGTCTCAGTCATTGCCCAAGTGGGGAACATTTGTATCCACCCCAAGAGAAACCCCATCTACAGACATTCCCGTTCTGTGCCCCCAGCCAAAGCAGCCACAACCCCTCTTTGTGCATCTGTATATTTGTTTTGCTGATTCCCAATGTTTCATCACACAATCTGGGGCCTCTGGGACCTGGCTTCCCTCACCAAGTACAGTATCTTCAAGCCTCATTCTCAATGAAGTTCTTATGGAAGTTTCACCTGTTTTATGACTGACTGCTACTCCATTTGTATGAACACAGCGTGTGAGTTGTTTGCATTTGGGGCTCATAAATGACGAGGCCTTGGGTGTTTGAGCATGGATGTCTGTATGGACATGTTTTCTCAATACTCTTGCATGTGTATCTAGGCATGGACTGCTGGGCCGTGTGATAACTATGCATGACTCTTCCAGAACTTGCCAAGCAGTTTTCCAAGCTGCTGCTCCACTTCACATTCCTGTCAGTAGTGTGTAAGCATCCCAGTCATGTCAAGGCCTAGCCAACATTTGTCATTGTTGCCTACTGATAACAGCCTCCCCAGTGGGTGTGAAGTGGTGTCTCATGGTGGTTTTGATCTGCATTTCCCCCAGAACGATTCTGGATAGTCAGGATCTTTTGATGTGCTTACTGGCTATTTGTATGTCTTTTGGGGGGGAAATGTATATTCAAGTATTTTTCCCTTAAAAACAACAACAACAAACAACAATAACAAGAAACGGGGCTGGAGAGATGACTCAGTGGTTAAGACCGACCATTTGCTGCTCTTGCAGAAGACCTGGGTTTAATTCCTAGCACCCATATGGTAACTCATAACCTCCCATAACTTCAGTTACAGAGGATCTGACACCCTCTTCTGACCTCCATGGCATGTATGTGGTACACATGCATATATTGCAGGGAAAACACCCACATATATAAAATATAAAATGTAAAATTAAAAAATAACAAATTAAAATTTATAAAAGGCAATTTTTCTTTGTGTTATTGAATTGTGAAAGTTCTTCACATAATCTGGATAGGAGATGCTTATCAGAGACACAGTTTAAATTTTCTCTTTAGATTTGTTATTTTGTGTATATGAGTATTTTTTGTTTGTTTGTTTGTTTTTTGTTTTTGTTTTTCGAGATAGGGTTTCTCTGTGTAGTTTTGGTGCCTGTCCTGGATCTTGCTCTGTAGACCAGGCTGGCCTCAAACTCACAGAGATCCGCCTGGCTCTTGCCTCCCGAGTGCTGGGATTAAAGGCGTGGGCCACCACCGCCCGGTGTATATGAGTATTTTGTTGAATGTGTGTATGTGCACCACATATGTGCTGGTGCCTGTGGAGGTCAGAAGAGGGCATCGTGTCCTCTGGAACTGAAGTTACGGATGGTTGTGAGCTGCATTGTAGGTGCTGCAAACTGAGCCTGGGTTCTCTGGAAGAGCAGCCAGAGCTCTTAAGTGCTGAGCCATCTCTCCTGCCCCATAGAGACACAGTTTATAACTATTTCTGTCATTGGACAGCCTTGTACTTTCTTTCTTTTTTTTTTTTTTTTTTTTGGTTTTTCGAGACAGGGTTTCTCTGTGTAGCTTTGCGCCTTTCCTGGAACTCACTTGGTAGCCCAGGCTGGCCTTGAACTCACAGAGATCCGCCTGGCTCTGCCTCCCGAGTGCTGGGATTAAAGGCGTGCGCCACCACCGCCCGGCTAGCCTTGTACTTTCTTGATGGTTTATTTGTTACTGGGTTTTTAGCTTGATAAGATCCAAGTCCTTTTTCCCCTCTAACTGCTTCTGAGCTTATCACATTGGAAAGTCCCTGCCTACCCAAGGTCATGAGAACTTATTCCTGTGACTTGTATTATCCTTGTACTCCCTGGTGACTGAATGTCAAGGTTGATGACTCTAGAATGCCTTGACCTCCAGGTGAGATAAACTGTGACTTCAAACGCAAATTGTAAGTCCCAGTCACGAGAGGGCCCAGGTCTGTCATCTCCCATGCACTCTCCCATCCCCGACACAGTGCTCAGTAAATCTATGATGACTGAACAAACGAATCTGGACAGGATAAACTTCATGTTGACACATGGCTGACACATGAAATCTTTTTTCCTACATAATTCTGGCACGTTCATCTGATGAACAACTCAGTAAAGAGAAATGAAGAGGACCAGTGAGAAGGCTCAATGGATAAAGTGGCCTGCCACCAAGCCTGACGACGTGAGTTCAGTCCCTGGAACCCACAGTTGAAGGATAGAACACTCACTGTGTAGCCCAGGCTGGCCTTATATTTGTAACAATTCTCCTGCCTTAACCTCCTGAGCACTGGGATTTTATAGGTGTGCACCATCATGACACCTGGTCAGAATAGTGACTTTTATATACAATAGCACATACATTCCTTATTAAGTATATTTTCCTATTTCAGGCTGTTTTATACTTGTTTGTATCATGTAATTTCTTTTTTTTTTTTTTTTTTTGTTTTTTGTTTTTCGAGACAGAGTTTCTCTGTGTAGCTTTACGCCTTTCCTGGAACTCACTTGGTAGCCCAGGCTGGCCTCGAACTCACAGATCCGCCTGGCTCTGCCTCCCAAGTGCTGGGATTAAAGGCGTGCGCCACCACCGCCCGGCGTAATTTCTATAATATATTCATATGCATATGTTTATATATTCTATATTTCACACAGTATTGAGTCTGGGGTTTGTCACTGAAAAAAAATTCCCCTTTTAGCTACAAATATCCAAATTTCATAGTGATGTTAGAGAATAAGTATCAAGTTATGGAAAAGTGTGCTTCTTATTTGTTTTGTATGCTGTGTGTAATGGAAGATGACTTGCATATTTTCTTTTTTGCTTAAATAGTTGTTATTGCTAAAAAGTTTCATAAAAAGAATGTTTATAATTTGGGAAATTTGGATTGTTTTGTTTTGTTTTGTTTTAAAGATGGAGATCTGTTATGTGGCCCAGACTGGCCTCAAAATCATGGTCTTCCTGCTTCTGTTTCCAGATTGCTGGAGTTACAGGTGTACACTGCCTGGTTATAACATTTATTATTTTAGAAAATGTTGATTTAATTTTATTTTATGAGTGTTTGTAGCTAGAGTTTTCCTGCCGTGCCCACAGTCAGGACAAATCTCCGCCACCCGCCAGTCTCCAGCTCCCAAGTCCCGCCAGTCTCCGAGCCCACTTATAAAATAAACACACAGACGCTTACATTATTTAAACTGCTTGGCCATTAGCTCAGGCCTATCATTGTCTAGCTCTTACTCTTATATTTAGCCCATTTCTAATAATCTCTACTTTGCCACGTGGCTCGTGGGTTACCGGTACCTTACATCTTCCTTCTCCTGGCCGCGGCTCCAGGCCGTCTCCTCTACCTTCCTGTTCCCTCAATTCTCCTCTGTTAGTCCCGCCTATACTTCCTGTCTGGCTACCGGCCAATCAGCGCTTTATTGATACAGAGTGATATCCACAGCACTTGCCCTTTTTTTTTTTTTTTCAAAAAGGAAGGTTTTAACTTTAACATAGTAAAATTACATATAAGAAAACAATTATCGAGCAAGAATTACCGTTACAATATTAAAGAAGATATCCTATCTATCTTATATTTATGAGTTTAAGGTTTTACATCTAACTTATCTTTTATCATAACTGAGGAAATTATAACTATCTAGTCTTCAACCATATCAAAGACCTCAGAAGGATATAATACTACCTGAGAAATGGAGAAGATGTAAGCAACTTTCGGGAGTCTTGCAGGGTAGACAGAGACAGCTGACAGCCTGGACAGTCATTCAAAGTTCTCTTGTAAAGTTGGGGCATCTGTTTTTAGCTCACAGGCCTAGAGTCTCTCAATCATTTTTTTTTTTTTGTGTCCTGTAGAATGTCTGGCAGTTTCCTCTGCAAAGCAGGAACCTGAAGGACCATTTTGTCAAGCAAAGTTTAGTGGTTACCTTTCTATGGGTCCTGTATGTCCAGTCGATCAGGCAGTCCAGGCAAGAACAGTTTCTTGCCCAAATGGCTATTTTTGCCAAGGTGAAGATAAACTCCATGTGGAGTGTCTTTGATGCCCATCCTCCTCTGAAGTAAATTCAGTGTTGCCAGGAGCAGACATGTCTCATTGTCCAGAACGTCTAAATTTTTAAAACATTTTAAATGCCATATTCTGTAGGTCTTTGAAGTATTTGAAGACTACCTATCTATCTGAAATATATCTATGTATACCTAGAAGATTTAACTAACATGGCTACAAATATGATTATCATAGATGACTAATTATTAATCTATTTCTTAATTATCTATAACAATTTTAAATGAGTTACATAAACATAATACCTCAAACAAAAGTAGAAATATACACACAGTATAACAAAATTAACTTTAAGTTTGTATCAATAAACTAAAATTTATATCAATGTAAAATATTTTAAACATAAACTAAAATCTATAGCAATGTAAAACATTTTAAACAAGTTGTTTTTTAAAAGTAGATTCATTAATCTATCCTTTTATCCTATCATCTCTATATCCGCGGCCAGGAGAAAAAAGATGTAAGGTACCGGTAACCCACGAGCCACGTGGCAAAATAGAGATTAATAGAAATGGGCTAAATATAAGAGTAAGAGCTAGACAATGATAGGCCTGAGCTAATGGCCAAGCAGTTTAAATAATGTAAGCGTCTGTGTGTTTATTTTATAAGTGGGCTCGGAGACTGGCGGGACTTGGGAGCTGGAGACTGGCGGGTGGCGGAGATTTGTCCTGACTGTGGGCACGGCAGGAAAACTCTAGCTACAAATGTTTGCCTGAATTATGTATATGCACCATGTTGTGGGATGGTCTGTATGTCAAACATATTGCTTATTGGTCAATGAATAAAACACTGATTGGCCAGTGGTCAGGCAGGAAGAAGTATAGGTGGGACAAGAAGAATAGAATTCTGGGAAGTGGAAGGCTGAGGAGACACTGCCAGCCGCCGCCATGACAAACAGCTTATGAAGATGCCGGTAAGCCACAAGCCATGTGGCAAGGTATAGATTTATAGAAATGGATTAATTTAAGCTATAAAAACAGTTAGCAAGAAGCCTGCCACGGCCATACAGTTTGTAAGCAATACAAGTCTCTGTGTGTTTACTTGGTTGGGTCTGAGCAGCTGTGGGACTGGCAGGTGAGAGAGATTTGTCCTGACTGTGGGTCAGGCAGGAAAACTCTAGCTACAGCACCACATGAATGCAGTGCCTGCAATGGTCAGAAGAGGGCGTCCGACCCCCTGAAGCAGGAGTTACAGAAGGCTGTGAACCCGGGTCCTTTGCAAGGGTGACAAATATCTAACCTGCTGGCCCATCTCTCCAGTCCATACTATTTATTGTTCTAAGAGCATTTCTCATAATCTAAGAGATCAACTACTTGTATTTCAAAATACCTCTCATTAATTATGGCTGGTTTTAATGCTCAGTTGTGAAATTGCCCTGGAGAAATGTGTATAAATGCAACCAGAACCATAAACTTTTAGAACTAGAGGGAGCCTTAGTGGCTTAGTTTAACTCCTTTATTTTACAGATGTAATATAAAGCAGACCCAGGGATATTAGGCATCACCACTAAGGCTGTACAAATGCCTAAACCACCAACACTCAAAAACAAAGAACAAAGCACCCAAGTTTGTGACAGCTAAAATAAATATTTTGCAAAGAGAAGCAGGAGTCCATTTTACACTTAAGCACTGTTTGTGAATCTCACACAAAAGAGGACTCTCCTGACAAATGTTTGTTTGCCCTCCTGTGAGGACAGGCGTGATACTTCATCACAGTCGATTATAAGAAGCAGTTGAGGCTCTGTGACTTGTGATGACAACCCCATGTGACTGAAAACCCAGTCCGTAAGCATGCCTGCTGTTAATGTGAATCATGTCAGAAGAGGTGGAGCTGGAGCCCCAGGGCCTCGGGCCGCTTCCTCTCCTTTGCTCTTGCTGATGGAAAGCAGTCTGCACCCTGGTTGGCTAAGGGATGCTAATGAGCTGTCAATCTTGCCTGTAAATTGTTTTGACAGCTGCTCCTGGAGAAGAACACGTAGAGGGTGTTCTGTGCATCCGGCTCTTGCTGGGCCGTGTCTGCCATGCCATTTTTCTGTGTGAGACACCCCTGGATAGGGGCTGTCCCTCTCCAGTCATAGTGAAGCTTTATTGAGTGGATATTTTTAGATCCAGTCTCCACAGTGCTGGGCTGTGAAGCTTCAGTCTTCTCGTTGTTGAGAGGCACATTTGGCATGCTGCCTCTTTGGGTTTGCTCAGCACAATCCTTACAGATCTTTGAACAGAGAACTATTTCACGTAAATGTACTCAGCCTTAAAAATAACCAAAGGACACAATTTAGATAAACAAAATGGCAACACTGTCATGTGACTAACTCATTTATGGTGGGTTTTTTTTTGTTTTTTGTTTTGTTTTGTTTTGTTTTTTCAACAAGGGCCTTACAGTAGCCCTGGCTGGCTCAGAACTGGCTGTGTAGACCAGGCTGGCTTCCAGACTCACAGAGATCCACCTGCCTCTGCTTCCTGAATGCTGGGATGATAGATGTGCACCTCCCCAACACACACACACACACACACACACACACACACACACACACA
>CABHPH010123597.1:0-28325 GCA_902168325.1 Peromyscus nudipes
CTTTTTGTTTATATTTTTTTTTTAGTTTCCAGAAACAAGTGAGTTGATTCTCATCCCCCACCCCTACCCCCTTTCTGCTTCTTCTGTGCTTTCGTTTGGGATCAACATCCTTGACGGCCGGCCCCCTTCACTGTGTTGACGACATAGAGTTCTCCTAAGTTCCTTAAAAAAAAAATATACGCCCCTAGTAGGACGGAATGCATTCATTCTTAGAGTAGTAATAAGATCAAAATTCAGTACCCTTTATCCTCCGAGGGTTTAATGTAATTTTAAAATGACACTATGGAAATCAAGTACCGTTGTAAATGGGAATATAGCTAACCTTCCACATAGAAGAGAATGTAAGAGAAGGCCTGTTTTCTGTAGACTGGGCTATGGAGGAAGGAGAGGGTCCTTTGTATGCCTTGGTGTTCCTGTGGGTGCTGACCATGTTTTTCCTGAATGAGGAGACTCTAGGGTATCTGGGAGTTTAGAAGAGTTCTTCTTGTAAGTGTGCACCGACCTCGACTTGACTAGAGACCAAGGTAACTAACCTACATAGGACCCACTCCAGTATATGTGACCACTTTGGGTGTGGGGGTCACATCTGTATTCTCACTGGACACTTTTAGGAAGCCTGAGTGGTAGATGATACACATCTGGTCAGACATACATGCCTTGGCATGAACTTGTTGTATGTCAAGAAGCAAAATGATATTTACAAAGCAGGTTTAGAACATGTTCCCTTGTTTCCAGTGCACAATGGTGAGAGTTCAGATTCTTTTATCCAACGCCACTGGCAGTAACAAACAAAACTTTCAAAATAGGGAAGTTGTTCATTTTATTTGCATACCATTTCCTTCACCATCTGGCCTGTCTGAGCCCCATTTCTTAATACTCCGACTCCTTTCTCACACTGCTATCTGAACAAGTAGAACTTAAAAAATAACAAGGATGGAGGTACCCCACACACCCGTTGCGCAGTGAATCAGAGTCTCTAGGAGTCAGGCCTGGGCATGTTTTGCTCTGCTTTTCTGTTTTCATCTTACAGATGATTCAGATGCATAATTCATTTTGAAAAAGAACTGCCTTATTCTCAAGCCATCCAAGTAAAGGCTGTTTTTTCCTAGGCCACATGACGACATTCTTTACACTTGCTGTTTGTTGTACTCCGAACACTCTTTTGTGAGCGAGCATAACTGCTGCCGGTTGCTCAATACTCTTCAAGCTTAAACATAACCTTTCTGGAGGCCTGGTTGTCTCACTATGCAGAATAGCTTCCTTAGGATTTTCATATACAGGAAGTCCTCTTCTAGGCACAGTCTGATAAAACATTGAAAAGGCTTGTTAAACACTGAATTGTCCATTTTATAAGAATGAATGTTATGGTATGTAGGTTATGTCTATGTAAAGCTTTTCAAAAGAAAACAAAGCCAAGCCAGAGAATTGTGGAAAAGTGTAGTATAGTATTGTAAACTTATTTTAATCTACCTGCATGCTCATTTGTCAATCAATTGAGAAAGTCCAGTCTTTTTGCACATGATCAACTTATTTTTCTGCATACATCTCTTGCATAAAGCACACAGCTATCCCTAAACATAAAAGATTCCCCATTTCTGTTTCTTTAAGAGGAGAATAATTTAAAGGCACTCTTGAAGCAATCTGAATGCAAACTCATTCTTTTATAGTTACCTCACACCCTTTACTGTGTCTTTTGAAATTATTAAACATAGACTTCAGAGAAACAAACACTTTATTTCTATACCATATAATTGGTTTGCATAATATTTAAGTAAGTAATAAAAGCATAGTATCACGTATAGCTGGCATGAACAGGTTTGAGAACAGATAATGTATGGTATGGTTGTGTAGTTCAGTTGGTAGGCCGGCTGGCTCACCTGAGAGTAATTTCCTAACCATGATCATTAGGCACGTTATGGGAATTAACCACTTAGGACTTACAAAGGGAGTAGAAAAGGCGAGTTGGTTAGAAGCCAAGTGTAAATAGGCTAAGAGCATCCACTCCACCTCTTAATTCTTTGACTCTGTGTCATAGAAACAGCATTTTGGGGGCTTGACTGTTAAGAAAAACCCTTGGGAAGTCCCTAGATATATCCTTATACTCTATTGTAAATCTTATGAGATGAGTAGAAATTTTAAGAGCTGTGTCCAATTTTTAAAAATTTGTATTTATTTTGTGAGTGTGTGTGAGTGTATGTGTGTTTATGTGTTTGTGTGTGTGTGTGTGTGGTGTGTGGTGTGTGTATATGTGTTTGTATGTGTATATGTGTGTGTGCGTGTGTGTGCGTGTGTGTGTGTGTGTGTGTGTGTGTGAGCTCATGCATGTGGCGATCAGATGATAACTTGCTTGAGTCCGTTCTCTTCTGCTGTGTGAATCTCAGGGATTGAATGCTGGCTGTCAGGGTTGGCTGAAAGCATCTTTACCCACTGAACCATCTCACTGGCCTAGACAGTTGTTTTTAAGCCATTTGAATGAAAGTTTATGGATCTTTACAGAATAGGCCATGTAACCAATGCAGATTTCCTTCTTAATAGCCCCTGTTAAGTTTGCTGGGGCTGCCAAAATAAATTGACACAAACTGGGTGACGTAACAAAAATTTGTTCTCTATCAGTTATGGAGAGCAAATAGTAAACTGAGGTGTTGCCACAACCTTGCATCATTTGAAGGTTTCTGTCCTTCCGTCTTTTTTTTTATTGAAAACATATTTTCATATGTTATATTCTGAGCATACTTTTTTGTTCTTCTAAGTCCGCCCAGACTCTCCTTGCCCATCCATCCAACTCCACATCCCTTCTTTCTCTTTTAAAAAACAAACGAACAAACAAAAAAATCAAGAAACACACCCCCCCACACAAATTTGAAAACCAAAGCATATAAGCAAAAGACCACCGAGAAAAAAAAATTGTCCAAACAAAGGTATATGAGATCAAAGTCTACAAAAATAGCATTGAGCTTATTTAGTGTTGACGTCTATTGGTAGGCATACATGCCCTGTGAGACTCCATTGAAGAAAACTAATGTCTCCTTGGCAAACAGGCACCAACTGGAGACAGTTCTTGGTTAGATGTGGGATCCCATGTGAACTTCCCCCTCTCAGCGCTGGCCCCCCACTGGCTTGAAACTGTGCAGTTCTTGTGCATGCTGCCACAGTGAGTTGATATGTGCGTCAGCCCTGTTGTGGCGGAAAGACATCATTTCTTTGGTGCCATCCATTCCCTCTGGCTCTTACAATGTCTGCCTCTTCTTCCACCTAGTCCCTGAGCCCTGAGGGGAGGGGTTAATCAAGACATCCATTTAGGACTGAGTGCTCCGATATTTCTCACTCTCTGCACACTGCCCTGTTGTGGGTCCCTCTGTTAGTTCCCATTTACTGCAGGAAGCAGCTTCTCTGAGGATAGCTAAGCAAGGTACCGATCTGTAGGTATAGCAGAACATTATTAGAAGTCATTTTATTGCTATGTCCCTTTAGCTGAGCAGTGGTGTTTGGTTTTCCCCTAGCTCCGTGGCCACCCTAGCTGTTTCGTGTATGAATTCCAGCTCACAGAGTTGGCCTTCAACCCAGTCAGAGAGTGGTTGGTTACTCCCACATGTGTGTCACTGTTACAGCAGCGTGGCTCACACATGGTTTGGAACTGGGTTGAGGATCACCCTTCTCCTCTGGTAGTGTGCAGCACACCTTCCAGTACCATGAACTAGTACTAGTTAGTAGAGGTGAAGCCTCTGTGTAGGCACCAGCTTGACCTCTCAATGTTCTCTGTTACAACACTGGTGTGTAAGTGTTGTCTTTAGGGATAGGGTCTCACCATAAGCTTGTGGGGGCTAACCAATGACCTAGGCAATAGCCTGAGATGGTTGGGGGTTTCTTTGGAGTCCTTTTGGCTCAGCTAATTAAATTGATGGCACTAGAGGTTTCACTTGGTGACAGAAGATATCTAGTTGGGGCACTGTCTTCCCCATTATTTGAAGGCTCCATTTTATTTCTTTCATATATATATATATATATATATATATATATATATATATATATGGTGGTTGTTGTTGTGTTTTGCTGTGATTGAGACATAGTCTCATTGTAGCACAGGCTGGCCTCAAACATTACTTTTTTGGGGAGGATGGGGGTTGTTGATGTTATTATTATTTTAAATAATTTATTTTCTCTTTATGTGCATTGGTTTTTTTGTCTGCATGAATGTCTGTGTGATGGTGTCAGATTCCCTGGAACTGGAGCTCCAGACAGCCTCGAGCTGCCATGCGGGGGTGCTGGGAATTGAACCCAGGTCCCCTGGAAGAACAGCCAGTGCTCTTAACCACTGCGCCATCTCTCAAGCCCCATATATATATATATATATATATATATATATATATATATATATTTATAAGGATGCTTCTTCGGTGGCATGTTTCCATGTTGACCCTCAGATGGCCTTTGGTATTAGTTGTCCCTCCCCTATTCCCTCCATTTCCCATCTCTTCCATACCTCTCCCCATTTAATCCTCCTCCAGCTACCAACCCTGCCACACCTTTCCTTAATAATAAATTCTCTTTCCCTTCCCTTGGGATATCCTTCCCTTCCCCCTAGTCCCCCCACTCAGTAGCTAACCTCCATGGTTATACTAATTGTAGAACACATGTTGAAGGCTTAAAAGCTAGCACCCACATACAAGAGAAAACATATAAATAGTATTTCTTTTATTTTTTGGCAGGGGGAGAGGGTGCTGAATTACCTTAGTCAAGATGATTCTTGTTTTTTTTTTATTTTTTTGACTCCATCCATTTACCTGCAAAATTCCTAATTTCTTTTATTTTATAGTCTTATAAATAACTTATTAATATCTCATTGTACCACATTTTCATTATTCATTCATTATTTGATGGGCATCTAAGCTGTTTGCAATTTCTGGCTACTATGAATACAGCAGCACTGAACATGGATGAGTAGGTATTTGTGTAGTAGGATGTAGAGTCCTATGGGTTTATGCCCAAGAGTGGTGAAGCTGCATATTGGGGCAGATTAATTCCCAGCTTCCTGAGGAACTGTCACCTGATCTCCATAGTGGCTGTACAAGTTTGCACTCCCACCAGCAATGAGTAAGTGTTCCCCTTTCGCCATATCCTCCCAGCGTGAGCTGTCATTTGATCTACTGAGCTTGGCCACTCTGACTGGTGTAAGATGAAATTTCAGAGTATCTTTAATTTATATTTTCCTGATGACTAAGGATGTTGAACATTTAAGTGTTTTGCAGCCCTTTGTATTTCATCTTTCGAGAAGTCTCTGAGTAGTTCTGTACCCATTTTTAATTGGGTTACTCGTTTTCTTGATGTTCAGGTTTAATTTAATTTCTTTATGTATTTTAGATATTAACCCTCTATCAGATGTGTGGCTAAAATCTTTTCCATTCTGTAGGCTGTCACTTTCCCAGAATGATGGTGTCCTTTGCCATACAGAAGCTTTTCGGCTTCATGAGGTTTCATGTATTAATTGTTGTTCTTAGTGCCTGTGCTGTCAGGGTCTTGTTCAGAAAGTCTTTTCCTGTGCCAATGAGTTCAAGCCTATTCACCACCTTCTCATCTATCAGATATTCAGGGTATTTGGTCTTCTGTTGAGGTCCTTGTCAATTTGGAGTTGAGTTTGTGCAGGGTGATGAATATGGATCCATTAGAATTATTGTACATGCAACCATCCAGTTTGATCAGCACCATTTGTTGAAGATGTTATCTTTTCTCCAGTTTGTATTTTTGAGCTCTTTGTCAAAAATGGGTGTTCATAAAGCCAGGCACTCAGGAGGCAGAGGCAGGTGGATCTCTTTGAGTTCAAGGCCAGCCGGGGCTACAGAGTGAATTCCAGAAAGGCTCCAAAGCTACATAGAGAAACCCTGTCTCCAAAAAACAAACAAACAAAAAAAATGGATGTTCATAGATGTATGTACTTATGTTTGGGTCTTTAATTCTATCCCATTTATCAACATTTCTGTTTCTGTGTCAATAACATGCTGTTTTTATTCATATAGCTCTTTAATACAACTTGAAATCTGGTATGGTGATACAATCAGCAATCCTTATATTATCCAGGATTGTTTTAGCTATCCTGGGTTTTTGTGTCTCCATATGAAGGTATATCTTTTTTCGATTAATGTGAAGAATTGTGTTGGAATTTAGATGAGAATTGTGGTCAATGATAACTTTGATAGTGTGGCCATTTCACAATATTAATCCTACCAATCCATAAGCATGAGAGATACTTCCATCATCTGGTGTCTTCTTCAGTTTCTTTCTTCAGTGTCTTAAAGTTTTTATTTACAAGTCTTTCACTTGTTTGGTATGGTGGTTTGAATGAAAATAGCCCCCATATGATCATAGGGAGTGGCACTAGTAGGAAGCGTGGCCTTGTTGGAGGAAGTGTGTTACTGGGGGTGGGCTTTGAGGTTTCAAATGCTCAATCCAGGCCCAGTGTCACTCTCTCTTCCTGCTGGCTTCAGATCCAGATGTAGAACTCTCAGCTATCTCTCCAGTACCATGTCTGCCTGCATGCTGCCATATTTCCCGATGTGGTGATAATGGACCAATCTTCTGAACTGTAAGCCAGCCCCGATGAAACGTTTTCCTTTATAAGTGTTATTGTGGTCATGGTGTCTCTTCACAGCAATAGAAACCCTAACAAGGACACTTGGTTGGAGTTATCCCAAGATATTTTGTTGTTTTTGAGGCTACTGTGAAAGGTACTGTTTCCCTGATTTTTTTCTCAGTATGTTTTTCATTTATATACAGTAAGGCTTCTGATTTAATTGTGTTAATTTTGTTTCCTGCTACTTTACTGAACACTTTCATGAGTTCTAGGAGTTTCCTGGTGGAGTTTTTATGGTCCTTTCTACATAAAGCTGTGTCTTCTGCAAATGAAGATACTTTGACTTCTCCCTTTCCTATTTGTGTTCCCTTGATCTCCTTCCATTGTCCTCCTGGTCTAGTTAAGGCTTCAGCGGAAACTCAGCTTTAATTCATTGTGGTTGGATAGGATGCAAGATGTATTTCAGTTTTATTGTATCTGTTGATACTTGGCTTTGTATCCAAGCATGTGATTAATTTTGGAGAAAGTTCTATGAGCTGCTGAGAAGAAAGTATATTCTTTGGTGTTTGGCTGAAATGTTCTGTAGATGTCTGCTTGGTCCATTTGATTTATGATGTCATTTAACTCAAGCATGTTTTTTCTATTTAGTTTTTGTTGGGATGACCTGTCTATTGGTGATGGTAGGGTATTGAAATCTCCCTCTGTCATTGTATGAGGATCAACATGTGATTTTAGCTGTAGTAGTGTTTCTTTTATGAACTTCTCTGCCCTTGAGTTTGGTGCATAAATGTTTAGAATTGCAATATTCTCTTCATGTATTTTTTCTGTTGATGAGTATGTAGTGTCTTTCCTTATCTCTTCTGATCAGTTTTGATTTGAAGTCTGTTTTACCAGATACTAAAATGGCTACATCTGCTTGTTTCTTGGTCCATTTCATTGGAATACCTTATTCCATCCTTTTATCCTAAGGTAATATCTGTCCTTGGTGGCAAGGTGTTTCTTGAATACAACAGAAATATAGATCCTGTTTTCTAATCCAATCTGTTAGTCTGTGTATTTTCAATGGGGAATTTGTACTATTAATAGTGAGAGTTATCAATGAACTGTGTTTATTGATTCCTATTATTTTGTTGTTATGATGTGGGGTTTTTATCTTCCTTTTTACTTTTTGTTCTGGAATTGTTTGTTTCTTGTGTTCTTGGGTGTAGTTTTTCCTTTTCTGTTGATTGTGATTGAGAGTTTTGTTGGGTATAGGAATCTGGGCTGGCATCTGTGTTCTCTTAGAGCTTGTAGAACATCTGTTCAGGCCCTTCTGGCTTTTAGAGTCTCTATTGAGAAATCAGGTGTTATTCTAATGGGTCTGCCTTTTTATGTGACTTGGTTTTTTTCCCTTGCAGCTTTTAATGTCCATTCTTTGTTCTATATGTTTATTGTTTTGATTATTATGTGTCATGGGAATTTCTTTTCTGATCCTGTCTGTTTGGTGTTCTGTATGCTTGTACCTTGGTATACACCTCCTTCTTTAGGTTGGGAAATTTTTCTTCTGTGATTTTGTTAAAAAATATTTTCTGTGCTTTTGACCTGGGTTTCTCCTCCTTCTTCTATTCCTATTATTTGTAGATCTGACCTTTTCAGAGTGTTCCGGATTTCTTGGATGTTTTGTACCTGGTTTTTTTTTTGTTTGTTTGTTTGTTTTTTGTTTTGTTTTTTTTAAGCTTTAACATTTTCTTGCACTGAGTGTTTATTTCTTCTACTTTGTTTTCAAGACTTGAAATTCTCTCTTCCATGTATTGGTGAGGCTTAACTCTGAGGCTTTTGACTGCCTAAATTTTATATTTCCAATTTTATTTCAGTTTTGGTTTTTAGTGACTCTATTTCTTTGTTAAATTCTTCCGTTTTTACATTTTTTTCATTATTTCATTCAACTGTTTCTTTATGTTTTCATGGTCTTCATTCCTCTTTAAGGTCCTTGAATATGTTCACAATTGCTATATGAAGTCCTTGTCTTGTGCTTTAGCTCTATTACATTTCTTAGGGCCTACTGTAATAGGGTTATTAGTTTCTAATAGAGCCATGTTATCTTGGCTGGTCATGTGTTTTTATACTGGAGTCTAGGCATCTGGAGTTAAGATGATTAAGATGTTTCTAGGTTTTGACATCTGCTCTTGGCTTTGTGGGGTGGGTGTCCTGCTCTTTGGTTGCTGTTGCCCTTTCTGGATCCTAGGCAAGTGATAGATGTGGGGTCTCTGGCAGACAGTGCTTCCACACGTTGATGGGTGACAGAAAGGAATGGAGATGGGCTGGGAGGAAAGGCTGAGAGTAGCTGTGGCAAAGAGTTAGGGGGATCTGGGCCACATGAAGAGGTGGGGTCCCCAGGGAATGGGGGTATGGTGGGGGATGGGCTCCTGCAAGTAGGCTACAGTAAGAAAAAGAGTAAGTCTGGAGAGAGAGGGATGAAAGGGCTAGGGGGACCCCGGATCTGTATTAAGAGGTGGGGTCTCCAGTGAATGATGCTGAGATGGGAGGAGGGGTTCCTGCAAGCAGGACTAGGAGTAAGTCTGACAGAGAATAATGAAGGTCCAGAGGGATGGTAAAAAGTCACTTACCTGAGTCAGAACCTGGTGTAGCCACGGCGGAGCGGGTGTGTATGGGTGGGGGTGGGGTCCAAGGTAGAAAGTGTTTCTGGGTATTTGCTGCTGACACAAAGGAATGTAGATAAGTTAGAAGGGAAGGCTTGGGGCAGGGAATAGCTGAGCTGGAGCCCACCAAGAAGTGGAGTCCCCAGGGAGTGAAAGTAGTGTGGGAGGAGGGACATGTGCAAGCCGGCTGCTCCAAGTCAGGGTGAGACTGGAGAGATTATAAGGGAGGACAGGAAGGAGAGTGGAAATCTGTCCTTCTGTCTTATCAGTCTAGCCTATGTGTTTAGCCATCTTCCACGCCTCCTAATATGGTAGTTTTCAATGATTTGACTTATGAATTTATTTTGGATGGAGTCCAATAATATGCTTTTTTAAAAAAAAGTGGATAATGACTGTGTATCAATTCTAATGAATTATCAGTAGATGGCAGTCATTGTTTTCTTTTCTTTTTTTGTTTTCTTTTCTTTCTTTTTTCCTTTCCTTTTTTAGGTTCCACCATAGAGATCCAGAAAACAAAATAAAACCAAAAACACCCCCCCACCCCACTCCACACACATACACCAAAAAAACACAAACAAAACCCCCACAATCTTCTCCAATTTTTTCAAGAATAGTTAGTGTAATTAAATGTTATGTAAGAGTTCTTAACTGATGTTGATTCATGATTCAGAAATAAATATCAAGAAATACCAGTTAGTTTCTTATCATATGAATCTAATGTTCTTCATTCTTTATGTTATGTCATCAAATATTTGAGGGAGGACATTACTAGAGTTAGTGAATTAGGAAGAGGCAGTATTTCTGGCTTTCAGTTAAAGCAAAAAGGTAAAGCTAAAGATCAGTAAAGAAGCTGGAGAGTCTGCTGAAGGTGGAACTTGAGTTTCAGGGAACACAAAGGGTGAGTTGGGGCATGCAACTGTGTCAAATAAAAGAATGTACCAAGCTCAGTGGGGATACATCTTCACAGTAAGGCATGATTTGAAAGTCTGAAGGCTTCTCCTAAAGTCTGAGTGAGGAGGGATATGGAGTCTAATGGGACCAGTGACCAGCTTTAGGCCGATTGTGAAGTGGTACTGGTTCAGAGGGGAGAGAGTAGACTTCCTAGGAAGAGAAGTCCATCTAGCAGGAACTTAGAGCATGAAGTTGGGTTCCCTATTGAATCATGCAAATAGGGTGCTGGAGCCACCTGAAATAGTTCCTCAAACAGGGAAAGTGGGTACAGTAGTGTGAGTAAAAAGAAGAAGCTCAGTGGTAAGATGTCACGCACAAGGTCCTGGGGTCAATCCCCGGCACTAGGAAAAAAAATGGTTAACAATCTAATTTGATTTTGACTTGATATATAAAGACATGATTCTTCTCTTTAAAAAGTAGTACTCCAGCATTAAGTGGTACTAAAATAACATGAATTCAACTCACATCACAATAGCTGACTGTATAAGTTCCTTGATCTGTTTGTGCCTCAGTGAGCTTTTGGTATATATTTACCTCAGAGTCAAATGAGTTCACATGTAAAATACTTAGATCACTACCAAGAGCAGAATAAATATTATACATAATGCTTAAACAAATCCGAAGTACTTAGCATCGAGCACAAGTAGGCATGGAAGATGCACTTAGCACTGTAGTCAGTTGGAAGCATGGAGGTAGGTAGAGAGTATGCGTTTTCAAGGCAGGTAGGGAAAATTAAGAATGAAGTCTTTGACCATAAGATGACACAAATAAGCTAGAGAATGTAAGATTTGGCTCCACCAATACTAATCTGAGGCAGTTCTGTGTGTGATGAGGGAAGGACATAGAGCAAGGCATGAACAGGGAATGAACTCAGAACCAGGAAGACATCAAGAGTGAAGGAAGTTCCAAGTGAGGTTTGAAGGGAGTGACATGAAGACATAAGGAAGAACTCTGACTTCTCACATGCATCCGACAGTTCACTAGCTAGGCTTTCAGGGTTTCTTCTGCTCATTGTAAGATAGCTCTGCATAGGTTTCAATCTTCTCGCTTCAGAAGCAATTCAGTTTTGATTTTCCTTCTTACTTTTATGTAACACATCTCAGTCATTTAAGTTTTAGTTTAGAAGGTATGTGTAACTCATGTGTGTGTGTGTGTGTGTGTGTGTGTGTGTGTGTGTGTGTGTGTGTGTGTTGTGTTTAATCCTTAGAAAAGATGCCTGGTGATTGCTAAAACTTCTCCATGGAGGTTTCCTTGCATGTATTTAACATTTAGGATAATTTTTCATTTTTTTTTGTCTTGGAAAGTTTGGAATCATTTTAGTACTGGTTAGATTTACAGCATCTATAAAATATAGGGGTTTTGTTAACAATTAGAAATTTCCTTCTGCACAGATGTTAAATAGAAGGTGGTAACTTCTAATCTCAGCAGTATTTGTGGACATCGAGTCCACTTTTTCATCCTATGAATGTGTATCATTTCCTCTGGTCAGACCAATTCTGATGCTGTTTGTCCTGACCCCGCAATGGCCTGTTCTGTCACCTTTCCACTCCTGTGAGTGCAGTTCCCTCTTCCTTTCTTGATGGCTAGAGTCCGCATGCCTCCATCTTATCAGCTGCTCCTAAGAAAAGGGTAAACAAAAGTCTTCAAACCTGCCTAGGACTGCCCTGGTTAAAGCAACACTGGACAGAAATGATGAAATGTTCTTGGAATCATTTCTTACATGTGCTGATCAAAATCTTCTTCAACACATTACTGGAAATTCCTGCTACTAATCCATAGTAATTACTCAGTGTATGTCAGGTATTGCGTGTGTGTGTGCGCGCAATATTTTTACCATTTTTACCACCATGATCCTTTCGTTCATTTTCGTCAGTGCTGCTGATATATGCGCGCGTACATATATGTAAACAGGAGTGTGTTATATCTTTAATTATGACCTTGGCCCTCTGAGGCTTCACAGATAAAGATACAGAAGATAAAAGAAAAAACTTCCTCAAACTCCTAACAGCTAAAAAGCAGAAAAACCAAAATTTAAATATAGTTTTTCTTTCTTCCTAAATCTCACTTAATTATTGTGTTTAATTATTGATACTCATAGTGGACAGTCTTTAATCATCCTTGTCATGTGTTTAACAACTGTTAGGATCATGAATATGTGTCAGGAAAAAGGAAAAGTGAAACATTATCTCTATTGTTTTGTAGGAGTAGAGAAGGTGAACTAATCCAGGGAAAGGAGCTAGTAAACAAAGAATGTCAGAAGACAGAGAGCAGAAGAAGGAAGACCTTCCTAAAGAAGGTAAGGGAGCAATCCTAGTAAATAGCTGGAAGATCAGCAGCACTGACGAAAATGAACGAAAGGATCATGGTGGTAAAAATGGGAGCAAGACAGAGGAGGAGGAAGCAGGTATATTTCCTCAGGAATAGACATAGACGGGGTTTATATGCTTTGTGTAATGTGAAAAAACAGGACTATACAACTAAGAAATGCTGAGACTATGTATGAGAGGGGGGATTCTCCATAGTAGAGCACACCAATTGGTTATCCAATACCAAGTGATCAGCCCTGAAAACATATATACAATTTACATTATACAGACCAAGCAGGTTGTGCTTAAGCATTTATTAATATATATGTGTGTATATGTATGTATGTATGTATGTATATGTGTATTTATATATGTTAATACGTATATGTATATGTATTTATATGTATATATGTATTAGCAACAATTAACTTTTAAAAAGACCATAAATTTGAAAAAAGAGTGAGGAGGGGTACATGGAGGTGCTTAGAGGAGTTTATAAGTAATAATTTCAAAACATAAATAATTAAAAAACAGGACTACAATGAAAAATAATCAACTCTAAGTGGTTTTCACTTACTATGATAGCACTGTAGTTATAACATGTGCAAGAGTTCTGGATTAGGAAATTAAGACAGTCATATTTACTCTGTTCTATAAAGAACTGGTATAACACTGAGGTAAGCAACCTTCAAGTGACATTACTATTGCCTTGTTTTTGATTTTGCTTAGGGCCATAAAGGGAGACTATCAATCCTAAATTTAGTTATTTATAAGGAAAAAACATCATTTTTAATGAACTTATAGAAAGAAATATGACTTCCTTAAAATATATGCATTTAATTTTTATTAAATACCTTATTCTTTGTCTAGCTATGAGCAAAGAAGACACATCTTCATTAACAGATGTTGTAGAGCAAGTTGCAAAACAACAACAATCACAAACATCTGAAATAGAAAAACATAAGAGAGTTCTGTTCCATTTGCAGGTAACTATTTGATATATTCTTTGAAATGTCTCTAGCTTCTTCCGAAGATTTAGTGAAACGTTGCTTATGAAGACTAACCAGGGGCTGGAATGACAGTTCAGTCGGTAAAGGGCTTGCCACACAAGCAAGAGAATCTGAGTTTGATGGCCCATGTAACAAAGCCAAGCATGGTGGTATGTGCCTTGGGGTATGGAGAAAGGCTGATCCCTGTGGCTCACTGGCCAGCCAGCCTAGCCTACCTGGTAAGCGCTAAGCCTGTGAGAGACCCTGTCTCATAAAACTGAGTAGATGGTGCTTGAGGAATACCACCAGAGGTTGTCTTCTAATTTTCACTTTATATACATACACACATGCATGTGCACAGACACACACCCACACACCCACACACACACCAACAATAGCACCACCACCACTACCACAAAAAAGAATGGTATTGGGAGGTTCATTTTAAATTCATATTTATTCCCTCAAGTTTTTGTTCTCCACAGTGGTCTATATGAATAATCTGGGTTTATAGAATATCTCACACCCATGCAGTGTCATTGTACCTACAATGTCATTATAGCTATAATGTAAGTACATAAAACCCAGCTCGTCACATAGAATCATTTAAAATTCATCCTATGGCATTTCCCCATAAAACCATAAATTGAAGTCAATTAGTAAAACCATGTAAGCCAGTAAAGCTATGCTGTCTGAGTGACTAGCTGTTAGTGAACTCCTTAAGTAGACTTCCTCTAAGTTCTTTCCTCTTCATGATGTCCTCCCGTCATTCTGCAAGGAACATGGGGACCAGCTTCGTCTTGTATGAAACATAATGGGACATGATTACACTCTGTGAATGTGACTAGAGAAAGGAAACCGTTTGCAAAGGTGTTGTTCATAGGCCATAGAAATGAAAAAACTAGGCTTCAGAGCCGAACTGTCCTGCTTGCATGGCTAGGTTTGCATATTTAGCTCTACGACTGAATTTGCTGCCAGTGCCTCTTCTGCCTCCATTGTAAAATGGAGAGAATAATGGGATATGACTGTAAGGGTTTTGTGAATATCAGAGTCAACTTGTAATTGTATATAAGTGTCATTTGGGGGGCCACAGTGGACAGTAGTACTTGATTTTGACATTTACTTAAGTATTAATATATTCACAGATACATAACGATAATAATTGTGTTGATGTAGTATAGATGGTTTATATATACTAACATTATGTTAGTCACTCCTAAAATATATTTGCATAATAGAATATAATACAAAGCAATGTCTTAGATTTCTATAAAGAATTTTTATGACTTCTTTTTATAAAACTTCAGATGGTATTTTATTTATGCTGAGAGCCTATTTTTGAATAAAAATTTTACAAAACATTATATTTACTCTTGCATTGTTCATCACCTATGGGGAAGGGAGACAAAAAAAAATCAAACAAGTAATTTCATGCCACATGGTATCGTTAATGTTAGAAGCATGAACTTCGTACAGATTTAACACAAGAAAGACTTTTCACTAAAGAAGTGGTCTTTCAAAGTCAAGATTTCAAGGACAGCTGGAGTATTGGATACTTGGGACAAGTTTCAGAGTGAGAGGTTAGGAGGCTAATATTCCAGAGAGTTCACAGAGGCCTGCCATAGCATTGGCATGTCCACAGCACTGAAGTACTTCGGCAATGGCATAACATAGAGAAGCCTTGAGAAATGATGGAAGCTTTATACAGTGATAAGAGACTTGTATTTTATTCTGAAGTTGATGAAGTCCAAATGGATTTTAAAGCAAAGATTCAATAAAAAAAACTATGTTAAAGAAAGAGAATTCTAGGTCCATAAAAGTACTTGTTACAGCATCTACTTAGGACAAAAACTCTCAGCAAATTAGGAATAGACAAGAATTTTCTCAATCTAAAGGAAAAGAACATCTGTGTAAGAGCAACCATATGCCTGAGGCTGAAGTAATGTTTTCCTCTAGTGATCAGGAACAAAGCAAGGTGCTTCCTTTTATTTTCATTCAAATGATACCAGTAATTCAAAGCAGTGCATCATGTAAGAAGAAGAAAAAGACTGTATCTGGACAGGATGAAGTAAACTTAAAGTTATTCATGACATGGTTACCTTTAGAAAAATCCCAAAGAATCCTGAAAAGTTTATTAATATTAATAAGGGAGTTTTTTTTAAGTAATAAAATGTCAAGACTAATATTTTAAAAACTATACTATATGTCTATTTATGGGCAAGAGATTATCAGAAAATTTTAAAACAACATCATTTATTATGGTACCAAAACTGTGCAGTTAAGTAGAGATGAATTTGGCAAATGGTTAAACAAGCCAAATATGAGTGAAAAAAGTTAAAGACCTAAATGATGGAAAGCTATACCATTTTCATGAATCATGAAAATGTTAATTCTCCCAATTTTATTCCTAGAGTAAAAGCTATCTCAAGCAAAAAATACTACCTCAATTTTGTTTTGACCAGCTGATTCTAGAATTGGATAGAGAGACAGAGAACCTACAAATGGCCAAAGCAACTCTGAACAACAATGTTGGAATTTTTATACTGCCTGGACTACTTTCCAGCACAGCAGCCAGTTTTCTAATTCTACAAATACCAACTAGATCTAAATAGTTCAGTCTATTCTGACATTACCCGATGTTAGCATCAGGCCTCACATGCACACATTAACCATTACAAACATAATGATAACAGACAGACAGATACATACATACATACATACATACATAGACTAATTAATAAAATTTAAAAGTCAAAATCCATCAGATTTCAAAATGTAAAGATTTGGAATTTATTGACCCTGATTGTATCTTAATAAGATGGAACAGAGGGAGAAAAGGAGAAGTGGTGGTAGAATATATTTCTAGTTTAAGGGTGGAACTAGATCAAAGAAAACATGCTAAAGCTAGTAACAAAATATAATGGTCTATTACATTACTTTAAGAAAGAAAAGAGATGACCTAATTGGTAGAAATGTTACGTCTTCCCTATACCAAGTTTGCACGCTATTATCATTAATAACTTGATTGTAATCAACAGAACATCTGTTCCCTTTTCTTATATATGTATCCATCATTTCATAAACATTTGTTGAGCTTCTGCTTTGTGACAGGCACTGTCTTAAGAGGAAGGTGATGATGAAGAAGACAGACAAGGTTCTTGTAGTCATAGTTCGTACTTTCTAATAGAGGAAGAAAACTGTAAGCTATTTAAAGGAGAGTTACAGATTGATATGTTGCAAAGGAGGTAGGATAGGGTAATATGTGAGAGTGACGGGGAGGGTGTGAGTAGTTACTTCTTATTTCAGTTTAACCAAGGTTCCCCTGAGGAATATAAAAACTGAATGTGAATAGTGAGGGGGCAAAGGATTTTAAACAATTTTGTTTATTATTGTTGTGGGATTTTTGTACACTATGTGATGATATATTGCTGTGATTGATTTAATAAAGAGCTGAATGGTCAATAGCTAGGCAGAAGGTATAGGTGGGATTTCCAAGGAAAGAAAGCAAGAAGAGGAGGAATTGAGGGGCAGGAGACAAAAGGAAATGTGGAGGAAGCAGAATGGGTGCTACATGACAGAACACAGATTAATACAAATGGGTTAACTTAAGTTATAAGAACTAGTTGAGACAAGCCTAAGCTAAAGGCCAAGCTTTCATAATTAATAAAGTCTCAGTGTTTTTATTTGGGAGCTGGCTGGCAGAACAGAAAAAACTTGCTACACATTATTATTGAATGTTTGTGTGGCATGTGAATTCGGGCACCCACATGCTACAGTGCAAGGATGGATGTCAGAAGATAACTTTGTGGAGTTGCCTGTCGTTTTCCAAATGAACTCATGTTGTCGGGCTTGCAAGGCTAGCACTTCAGCTGCTGACCTATCTTGCTGGCCTGAGGCCAAGAATTTTGTGGTAGATGGATCAACAATTACAAATGTCCTTAGTTAAGAAGGATGTGGGCATAATGGATAAACAGGAAGGATGCTGGGAAACAAGAGTGTATACATGGCTTTATAAGTCACTTGCAGGGATTTAATTGTATCATTAATGTGACAGGACACCATGAGAGGCTTGAACAGGGAAGCATGCCATGTGCTTTATGTTTTAAAAATATTTTTCTGCTTACACATGGGACCTAGCTGGTGAAGAGGGGCAGGAATGGTAATAAGATGAGTCAAAAGTCAGGCTGTACCACCTATGATAAAGATATGTCAAAAATAAATTTGAGGTATTTATCTATTTATTATCCGTTTGTTTATTTATTTACTTATTGGTGCTGGGGATGGACCCCAGGGCCTCATGTGTGCTATATAAATATTCCGCCACTGAGCTACATCGTATCCATATATTCAAGATTTTGTTTTGATATCCCAATCATCGAGCTTTGTTGAAAGTGGCAAATAGACTGTAGAGGCAAATGAAAAGAATCAGGAATGACTTCTCAGCTTTTGACTACCCGGTGGAAACCAGTACCGTTTTCAGACATCAGTGGACCTGTGGGAGGAGTGTGTTTGGTGTGTTTCAGACATTGGCTGAATATGTATGCATAGTTGAGATGGCTCTGCCAGGAAAACACCAGAGGAGTCTTACATAGAAGGGTTTGAAGTGAGAGTTCACTTTTTACCATGCCTTTCTTCCTACCCTTCAAATTGATTGAAAGGGAATGACAGTGGTAGACAGAAAGAAAGAAGGACGACAACTGTCCTGCAGTTATCTAAGTGGGATTTGATGTAGAACTGGATGAACAACTAAATACAGAAACAAAAAAAGGCTATAGATTAGACAAGGGTTGTTTCTCAAGGTGATCTTGTGGATTATGTTTGTAACTGTGCTGTGCTGATGTGTACTTCTGGTCTCTTTATCTGTATTCTCACACTAATATTACTGTTAGTTGACAGATCCTCTAGTTGCCTTACTCTTTCAGAACTCAGGAAATAGCTACCCACAGTTGATTAGAGTGTGCTGTGACCTCACAGTTCTTATAAAGAATTCTGTAGTCTCCCTTCCATTTGATGTTATGATGCCCGGGCCCCTTGATTTCTAGATCAATAACAACCTTGCATTACCACTTTACATTTGTCAATGTTTTCCTAACACAGCATGCAGGCCAGGCCAAGCCAAACTAGGTCATATGGTATGGAGCTTTCCCCTTCAAACAAACAAACAAACAAACAAACACCATATAATTCAGAGAAATTCCCTTTGTTCTCAGGCTCTGAAAGGAAATGAGGTCTAAGGGCTCCCCATGTGTGTCTTCAGAGCACTCTCCTGGCTGTCTGTGGGTATGATGCTCTAACTCTTCTAATGCTCTCTAAGTTCTCATGGCTGGCTACGAGTCTGTGACTCTCCCAATAAGGCTCATTCTGAAGAACAAAGTCATGTTATCTTTCTTTCAATGAACCTGTTTTCTTTTGTAATTTATAAGAGTTATGTGTTCCCATTGTGCTGAACTCATTTCCACCCCTTGAGGCTGAGTTTGGTCATGTGACTAGCTAGAGTATTAGCCCAAGTGAGTCAAGCAAAAAGCTTTAGGAAAGCTCTTACATAGTCACATGTCCACATTTTTTTTTGTGTGTGTTTGCTATCATGAGAAGGACATACCTCTGGAGCTTAATACATATAAGACAAAGCCAAGACACCCCAGCCAGCCCAGTTAAAGCCAGCCTAAATCATCTTCCAGCCAGCCAGCACTCATTTAAGACAGCTCATTCGGTCATTCCCTTCACCCCACTGCCCTCTGCATCTACCTCTTCCCTCTCCAAGTGGCTTCCTTTCCTCCCCCAGTTAGTCCACATTTCTGCTTTCTTTTTCCATGTGTTCCACTACCCTCTCTATTTCCCACGTCTCTTCAGCTCTCTTCTTCCTCTCTCATGAACCTCTTTCTAGTTTCATTTTACACACACACACACACACACACACACACACACACACTTCCCATATGAGAGAAAATTGTCTTGTCTTTCTGAGACCAGTTTATTTCACTCAATATGACGGTATCCAGTTACATACATTTTCCTGAAAATGTTAGGATTTCATGTTTCTTTATTGCTGCATAAAATTCTGTTGTGTACATGTACTGTATTTGCTTTCTCCAGTTATCTGATGGACATCTCGGCTGGTTCCACTTCCTGACTATTGAGATTAGTGCAGCTATAAACATGAAAGTACAATTTAGATTATTTCAGGTATGAACTCAAGAGTGGTGTAGCTGGGTCATAGCATAGCTCTGTTTGTAGAAATATTTCAGAAATACATACTGATTTCTATAGCAGCTGTACAAGTTGACATTCACTTTAGCAGAGAATAAAGCTTCATCTTTCCCTATATCCTCCCAAGCATTTGTTTTTTGTTTTATTGGTCATAACCATTATGATAAGATGGAATCTCAAAGAAATATTAATTTGCAGTTGGTTGATGACTAATGAGGATGAACACTTTTTCAAGTATCTATTGGCCATCTATATTTCTTGTTTTGAGAACTATCTATTCATATCATAAGCCCATTTATTGATTTGGATTTTTGATATTTAATGTTTATAATTCTTTATATATCCTAAGCATTAATCCTCTGTCTAATGTGGAGTTGGAAAAGATTTTCCCCCATTTTATTTGTTGATGACGCTTTCCTTTGCAGTGCAGAAGCATCTTAATTTCATGTATTCTCATGTCAATTCTCGGAATTATTTCCCGTGTTATTAGAAACCTAGTCAGGAAAATCCTTGTCTATGCCTGTGTCCTTCTGTGGGATGATGGGTGTGCCTATGTCAAGGAGGGTTGTATGGGATGTGTGTGCTCATATGTGGGAGAACATGCATGTGTGTACATGTGCGTATGGAGACCAGAAGTCCGTATCCGATGTCTTCCCACAGTAAATTTCTCCTTATCTTCGGAGACAGGGTCTCTCAACAAATGTAGAGGTCATCAAGTTGGCTAAGCTGGCTGGTTGGCCAGTTCCAGAGATTTGCTTCTCTTTGCCCAATCCTACCCCAGGGCTGAGTTTGCACTGTAGAGTTCTTTTTTACTCTGCTGTGTAGGCTTATTCCTGGGTATTTTTAAAGCTATTATGAATACAATTTTTGTCTTTGATATCTTTCTTGATGCATTTGTTATAGAGAAAAAGCTACTAGTCTTTGTGTAGTGATTTTTTTTTTTGCCTTGCTATTTTGCTGGAAGTATTTATCATCTCTAAGAGGTTTCTGGTAGAATACTTAGGACCTTTTGGGTGCATTGGATTATGTTATCTACAACTAAGGATAATCTGACTTCTGCCTTTCTAGTTTGTCTCATTTTATCCCTTTCTCCTGTCTTATTATACATACTGCTCTCACAGAGGACCAAAGTGCAGTTCCCAGCTCCCATGTCAGGTAGCTCAACTGCTTGTACTTCCAGCTCCAGGGGATCCATAACTTCTTCTGGCCTCTGTGGATAATGTACACATGGGCAAAAATTCACACAAAGATACATATATATCTATGCATAGTTAAAAATAAACTTTTAAAATTGAAAAGAATTTTAAAGAATGGTAAGAGTTGGTACCCTTGATCAAAATTTTAGAACAAATACTTTCAGTTTTTCCTTAGTTAATATAATGTTGATTATATGTTTATCAAATATAGCCTTTACTATGGTGATGTATGTACCTGCTACTACTAATTTCTTCAGGATTTTTTTATGAATTTTTGTCAATATTTATTAAACTTTAACAATTGACTTTTGTACATTCACTGTTGTGATCTTGTGGTTTCTTTCAAGTCTACTCATGTGCTGAGTTACTCTTCCCAGTGTACATGTATTGAACCAATCTTACATCCTTGGAATGGAACCAACTTGATCCACACACATGATCTTAATGTATTCTTGAATCCAGTTTGATAGAACTTTATTGAGAGTTTTTGTACCTATATTCATCAGTGAGCTTGGTCTACAGGTTTCTTTTTTCCTTCTGTTCTCAGTTCCAATCTGCTGTTGACATCATGATGATGCTGGCTTTATTGAAGTTATTTGGTAATGTTCTTTCCCCTTTTATTTTATGGAAGAGCTTGAGGAGCCTTAAGCAATAGCTCTTAAAGGCTTGGTAAAATTTGACACTGAATGCATTTAGACCTGGAGTTTTCATTGTTGGAAAGTCCTTTTTTTTCAATTGCTGCTTTAATCTCAGTGGTGATTATGGATCTGTTTAAGATGTTTGTATTTTATTTAATTTTGGCAAGTCATCTATATCTAGGAATTTAAACATTTCTTCTAAATTTTCTAGTTTCTTGGAATATGAGTTTCAAAGTACTCCTTAATGATAACCTGTATCTTATTTCTATATGTAGTAATTTATCTTTTTTTCATTTCTAATTTTGTTAACCTGTGTCATCTCTCATTTTTCCCCATTTATTTATTTATTTGTGCGAGTGTGTGTCCCTACTGTGTGCCACTGTGGAGGTCTGAGGACAACTTAGGTGGGTCATTCTCTCATTCACTCTCTGAGGATCGAACTTGAGTTGTCAGACTTGGAAGCAAGCACCTTTACTTACTGGGCCATCTTGCTAGCTCATAGCATTTTCTTTTGGTTAGTTTGGCTAAGAATTTGTTAATATTGTTTATTTTTTCAAAGAGCCAATTTTGTAAGTTTCTATTAAAAAACTTACAAAATGACTAGTTTATGCCATGGTCTTTATTCTTTCCTGCCGTCTGCTGCTTTTAAGTTACATTGTTCTTGGTTTTCAAGGACATTGAGGTACATCATTAGGTTATTTATTCCAGCTATTTTAAATTGTTTCATGTAAACATTCATTATAAACATTCCTCTTAGAACTGCCTTAGCTGTATCCCAAAGGCTCTAGTAAGCTGTGCGTTCATTTTCACTTCTGCATTAGTTACTTTTCTTTTCCTGTAATAAAACATCAGGTCCAGAGGCAACTTAGAGAAGGAAGAGTTTATTTTGGATTATAGTTCTAAAGGGAGAGCCCACAATGGCTATGAGGAATGGCAGCAGGTAAGTAGAACAGGAAGCTGAGAAATCTCATCTTCAACTGTAACTAGAAGCAGAGAGTGAACTGCAAGTGGGAAGATACTTTAAGTTTCCAAGCCTGCCCTCTAGGAAGGTTGTACCACCTCCCCTAGAACCTCTGCAGGGGGTACCAAGTGTGCAGATGCCCTAGCCTAGGGGGACTGTTATTATTCAAACCACCACAATTCAATTCAAATGAAAGGAACTTTTCATTTCTTCTCTGGTTTCTCCAGTGACTCACTCATCATTCCAACATGTACAGTTTAATCTCCATATATTTCTGTACTCCTTATGTATTGTTCTATTGATTTTTAGTTTTATTTCACTATAATATGATAAGATACAAGAACTTATTTTGATTCTTTTATATTTGGTAAAACTTAATTTGTGTCCTGGAATGTGAGCTATTTCAGAGAAGGTTCAATGGCCTGCTAAGAAGAATGTGTGTTCATTTTCTCTAGGGTGGACTATTCCCTATATACCTGTTAAGTCTGCTTGATTTTTGATGTAATTTAACTTTAACTGTGCTACTTTTTAGTTTGGATGACCTATATATAGAGAGATTGAAATCACTCACTCTTGCTGTAGCAGAACCTAGCTGACATTTTAGGCCCATTTTAGCAGCCTCAATGTTTCATGTATGCATATCTACAATTATTTGATCTTCCTTATATATTTTCCCTTTTATTAGTATGTTGTGGTCTTCTTTATTTCTTCTGGATAATTTTGGCTCAAAATCTACTTTATCGGATACTAGAATAGGTATGTCAACTTGTTTTCAGTTTCTGTTTGCTGGGTAGATTATCTTTTGACTCTCTGTCTGTAGGTGTCCTTACCAGTAAAGTATTTTTCTGGAGACAACAGAAAGTTGAATCTAGTTTTTTAAATCAGGTAGCTCATGTCCTTTTACTGGTGAATTGGAGTCATTTACACTTAAGGTTATTATAGACAGATGTTTACTAATTGCCATAATTTTGTTGGTTATTTTTCTGGTTGGTTGGATAACTGTTCTGTACTATCCCTCATATTGCATTTGATGGATTCCTTTGTTATCCATCCCTCTTCTGAAATGTATTCTTCCCTGTGTTCTCATTATTAAGACTGTCTTCCTTTTCTTTATATAGTATCCCTTCAAATATCTTCTGGAGTAATGGACTAGTGGTCATGATTTCCCTTGGTTTGTGCTTATTTTGAGAGATATTTATCTCTCAATTTGGAAAAGGCTTTGCTAGATATAACATTTTTACAACTCCCATTTGTATTTATTAAATTTTAGATCTACTTACATTTTTAAAAAGACATGCCTCATATATTTATTGATCTAGCAGACAAAATAAAAATTGCACAGCCCAGGATCAAGCACTCCTAGGTTCAAAGTCGGGATTCCAGTTTGTCTCCTTTCCTATTTAACATCTCCGAACTTCAGTTTTATCATTTGTACAAGAGTGATAATAATAACTGTTGAGGGTGTTGGCAACTCCTCCATGCTTTGCCTTCCTTCCATCTCCTTTACCTTTCCCCCCATTGAATGTTGACCCTTTTTTTCTGTATAAACCCACTAGTGTCACAGCAGAATCACCTGGCAGTTCTAGTTTACATTTTGAGGAGCACTCAAACTGATTCTGGTAGTGGCTGGACTTAACTACATTTCTACCACCAACATGTAGGTGTTCCCAGCCCTCCATCTTCTAGCTGTACTTACTGGTGTCTGCTTTCTTAGCTGCAGCACTCGGGAAAGTGGACCCTGCCCCTCACCTCTGCAGCGCAGTAGACCTGGCCCTGTTGGCGGTGTGGGAGAGCCAGCTCCGAAGTTGTGAGCATGGGACAGCTGTCCTCATTACTCAACTCTCTTGTGGCGGGGAGGAGGGGTTGTTGGGATGCCCTACACCCATACACATCTGAGGCAGAAGAACACTGAGGTTATAGGAGCAGGAGAGCTGTCCCTACACCTCATCAGTTGCAGCACCCAGGAGAGCGGCCGGCCTCTACACTTCATCAGGACAACACAGCAGAGCTGGCCCAGAAGGTGTAGGTGTGGAAGAACTGCCCCGAGGATGTGAAAGCTGGAGAAATGACCCCTTCCGTTGTTGCTCATTGATGCAAGGGATGAACTAGCCAGGGCAGTGCTGGAGAGCTCACCCTGGTGGTGTAGACCGGGGTGAGCTGGCAGGCTGACCAACCCTGCAACTACCCAGGCCCAGAACCAGGGTTATGTGTCGGCCTACCCCAACATCCACCCTATCTGTGATCTGCTGGAGCATGGGGGAGGGGGGCTGGGGTCGGTCCTCTGGACCCAGGGCTGCAAGATCTCCATGACACAGGGCATCAACAGCATGTCCAGGGAGTGTCCCAGTGAGGGCCTGCGTCCATGGTGTAGCAGAGACCAGGGGCCTTGAACCAGACTAATTATTCTTTGTGATGAACGTCTGCATGTAAAAATGTATGGGTAAAGAGGTTTACTGAATGATTCACTGTGTCACACTGCGGCTTCCATGATGAGATTTTTCCCTTTCTCCTTTTTGTTCCCCCTTTCTTCTTTTAAATTATATTTTGTTTTATTCGAAGGTGAGGCGGGGAGAGATGGGTGGGATCAGGAGGCATGATGTGAAAGAGACAAAGAATAAATTAAAAGAAAGTTAAAAAAAAGAAAGAAAGACAACAAATGCCCTCCTTTACATTTTACACAGGTAGCCAGCAGCAGAAGTGTGCTTAGTTTCATGTGGGACAATTTAGTTTTCCCTTTTCAGAAAAACCAAGAGAAGTAACTCAGTGAATACATATCCCATGTTTAAGGGGACTTAAAAGTGTGTTTCCCCTAAAAGCCACTTAACAGAGAATTACAGCAACCCTCACACATAGATGCAAACTGACCAAAATCAGCTCCCTGCTCTCAATTATATGCATCATCTAGCAACACCAGCTTCTCCCAGGCATGTCCATGATAAATAACACGTATTGTATGTCACTGAGGTTTTGTGCTATGGCAATTGATAACTAATACAAATAAAAAAGATTAGGAAGGGAGGAAGGAAAATCTGATTTGAGGACATGATGAATTTGAGGTGGGACATGATGAATTTGAAGTGACCCGTGGTAGTTGGATATAGAACTGAGTAGCCACACATAGTCTATGAACCATCAGCAGAAAATAGAAAAGATGGAACTATTTATATAATTACTCAGTCCATACATATAGAATGACAAGAAGAAATATGATGACTGAACACTGAGGAGGTCCTATATTTGAAGGAGTTGTTGAAACTGAGAAGTAGTGAGAAATGACTGAGGAGCTCCAAAGAAAACTGGTGATATGAAAACTAGGTTTTAACAAGGATGTGTGAGTAAACAATGACTGATGCCCCGGGAAAGCAAAATAGATACCTCCATATTCATTTTGCAAGTGAAGAAAGTGAGTTTTGGATGGAGTAATTAAGCTTATATGTGGTCATAGAGATTGGTAAAAAGCAGTAAAAGTACTGGAACCTAGTCTTTAGGTTACTTAACTCTGGGCTATATAAATGTTACCATACTGTCTTATTTGAAAGAATACTTCTGGTATCTATAAACACATTTTTAAAATGACCAATTATCTCCTTTATGCATAAGATGGTAAATTATATAACTTTAATACTTGAGAATTAGATGAGCAAGTAAGAAATATACAACTCTGGGACCCTTCTGTGATTCTAAAATAAGTGCATATCATGCTATTGCATGTCTCCTATTATGAATCATTTTTCCTATATCTTATAAATGTATTTTTATGTTGTGACTTCTTATGTGCATTATGAATTAAAATAATGACTTTTCTCTCTGCTGAATACAATGAATTAATCATTAATGGTATTTATGAAATATATTACAGATTGAACTTCATGATCTTGAAAAACAAATAGCAGCTATTGCTGCAGAAGCTAAAGAAACAGAGAAGCAAATGCACCAGCAAGATGCTGCCATGGAGAATTCCAAACTTCACTGTGGACTCTTGGAAGCTCAAATTGAGTCCTTATATTCAGAAAGTGTAAAGCTGAAATTTGATACAGAAGCAGCCCAAGAACAATTTGAGGAACAAATGATAAAATATAATGCATATTATGCAAAAATAAAAACCTATAAAGATAGTTTAGGAGAGACAGAAAGCAAATGCTCATTTATGACTGAACTCTATGAAAAACGAGAGCTCATCAAAAACCTAAAGACAATGAAAGAAGATCTTAGGGAAGATCTCCAAAATCCACAAGGAAGATATGCAGCACAAATACAGGTTTGAAGTGTTACTTGTCGAACTCTTCTCTGTTGTTTGTAAGTACATATAGTAAATAATAATTAAATTAATCCAATACCTATAGTTATACATTCAGAAACCGTTTTCACGATTTTTAAAACTTAAGTAAGTACATATAGCAATCAGATATATAAGTTAAATAACAATTTCCCAATGTGCAGATGCTTAAAGGAGATATAGATTATCTGTGGCTATATGTGTGTGTGTGTGTGTGTGTGTGTAGTCACATATATGTGTATATATGGTCAAAATCACAGTGAACAATTAATCCATTTACTGCAGAAAATGTAATCCATGAAAAATGTTAAACCTCTATTCTGATAATTCTAGGCTGAATAAATTCATGTGATTAATGCTGTTACGCAAACAAGCTGAATTCATAATTGCACAATGGGCATCTTTGTATTCCTCCTACTAATCTTTGAAAACCGTAGAGGATACAGACTTCAAATATCTCTCAGTCCTTGCTAGAGAGTGAGAAAGTACCCTTTGCCCTGCTGTCAGGGAATCCTCAACACAACTACTACTTTCCTTTGTGTCTTATTTTGTTTTCAAATCCAGGTTTGCATTGTGTAAATAATGGTTATTGTGTATGGCTATAGAAGTAATGTTTTAATCCTGTTTTCCAAATTGAAATTTTGATTAGGCTGGTTTTCATAAACTATGAAAGCACTGAAAGTTTTGGATTTATTTTGACCATTGGGTTTTTGACTTGTATATTTTAAATTTTACAAATATCCAGGAAGACATTTCAAAGCTAACGAATGCAATTATGACAGTAAAAGATTCAATCATTGAGAAAACATATTTTATTGAAGAAGAGAAAAAGACACATGAAAGACTAAGAAAAGAAATAGAGGTGAGTCTTAATTATTTATATTTAAATATTTCATGAGACTGTGTCTTAAACTTATGCTATATTTGTATTTCTATAACTTACTTTTGATTTTCAAAACAGCCAGAGACCAAGAAAGAACTTGACTAAACATAAGCTATTAAAATATAACAAGAGATAACACTTCTTTCAAGTCTGTTAACGTATTCAAACAAAGCAAGTAGTCTCATCAAATATGATCTATACCAGGTATGACACATGCCTATAATCCTAGCACTTGGAAGCGTAGAGTTTGAACCAGTTTGGTCTACAAAGTAATACCATGTCAAAAAAATGATATCTGGCTTAGAATTCTCTGGAATTTGTCCAGGTCTCATTCTACCAACCACTTAGTACCTAATTAATGGCTACAAAGCAAAGGCTTAGATGGTCAAAAAGGATGACCATTCTAGATATCGGAATCTTGAAAATAGAGCAAAGAGACGTAGAAAGCATTGTTGCTCTAAACTTCTTGATTTCATATTTGCAACTCTCAAGAGTCAAGTTTAAAAGCAACGAATATCTATACAAAATGAAAATGAGGGTGGGTACTATGGATCTTGCCCATCAGCCCAGCATTTAGGATACTAAGGCAGATGGATTGCCATAAATTAGAGTCCAGTCCTGGCTTTAGAGTGAGACTCTGTCTCCAAACCAAAGCAAATAAATAAGGAAAATGAAAGGGAAACTATTTCCTTAACATGCAGTGCCACCCTAGAC